>JAOUQZ010044622.1:0-11306 GCA_028564935.1 Neosilurus hyrtlii | reverse complement strand
CACACACACACACACACACACACACACATATTCTTTGTTGTGGAAAAGCACAACCCCCTAGACTCCTTTAAATACTGGAATAAATAAAAGACTGTCTTGAAAATAAACTGTCATACAGTACTACTGTTTTGACGGTTTGTTTAAAGCTGCTCCCGGATCCGGAGATTGAAGGTGTCAAGGAGATCCACCTCCCGACAACATCCCCAGTTGGGGTGAGCACCTCTCCACTTGCACTGTAAACAGTATTTGTCGAGTACTGGTTCCTGAGGCGCCGGATGGTGGTCCAGAACCTTTTCAAGGCCAACCAATAGTCTTTTTCCAGGCCCTCACCGAACTTCTCCCACACCCGAGATTTTGCATTGGCGACAGCCCGGGCTGCAGCATGTTTGGCCTGCCGGTACCCGTCTGCTGCCTCGGGAGCTTGCCCACTTGCCAAAAGGACCTGATAGGCCTCCTTCTTCAGCTTGACAGCTCCCCTCACTGCAGGTGTCCACCACCTGGTTTGGGGGTTGTTTCCACGACAGGCACCGATGACCTTCCGCCCATAGCTCTGGGCTGCTGCCTCAATAATGGAGTCATGGAACATGGCCCATTCGAACTCTATGTCCCCGGCCTCCATTGGGATGTGGTGGTAGCTCTGCCGGAGATGGGAGTTGAAGGCCCTTCTGACAGGAGACTCTGCCAAACGTACCCAGGAGACCCCAACTACCCCCGCCATCTGAGCCAGCTCACCACCAGGTGGTGATCGGTTGACAATCAGCTCCTCTCTTTACCCGAGTGTCCAGAACATGCAGCCACAAGTCTGATGACATGACTACAAAGTCGATCATTGAACTGCGGCCTAGGGTGTCGTGGTGACATGTGCACTTATGGACTCCCTTATGTTCGAACACGGTGTTTGTGATGGACAAACCATGATGAGCACAGAAGTCCAACAATGAAACACCATTCGGGTTCAGATCGGAGAGGCCGTACCTACCAATCACACCCCTCCAGGTCACACTGTCATTGCCCACATGAGCGTTGAAGTCTCCCAGGACAACGAGAGCCCCCAGGGGGAGCGCTCTCTAGCACACCCCCTAAGGACTCCAAACAGGGTGGGTATTCTGAACTCCTATTTGGTGTATAAGCACAAACAACAGTCAGGACCCGTCCCCTGACCTGAAGGCGGAGGGAGGCTACCCTTTCGTCCACCGGAGAGAACCCCAATGTGTGGGCACCAAGGTGCACCTGACCCCTATTGCCCCTCCCACAGGTGGTGGGTCCATGGGAGGGTAGATCCATGTCTCCTCTTTGGGCTGGGCCCAGCTGAGCTCCATGGGCAGAAGCCCGACCACCAGGCGCTAGCCTTTGAGCCCCTCCCAGAGGCCTGGCTCCAGGGTGGGACCCCGGTACCCGCATCCGGCCAAGGGAAACTGTGTCCTTGTAATTGTGCGCATAGAGGTCTTGTGAACCGCGCTTAGTCTGGACCTTCACCTAGGAAACTGTTTGCCTTGCCAACATAGCTCCCAGGATCATTAGGACACGCAAACCCCTCCACCACGTAAGGTGGCGATTCGAGGAGGGGGAAATGAAATATTTAAAGCAGGGGGGAAATTAAATATTTAAATTCATGCATTTTGTTAATGTACTTGATTCTTCCAGCAAATATGGGGGGAAATGTCTATGGTTAAAAATACTAAGATTTTTTTAAGCAAGAGCTGTTTTATTAATATAATGTGTAAATATTTTTGTTAGATTTTATGTATATTATTACATAAAATGCATGTATATTATAATGTATATTACATTGAAATCAAATTATTTTCCTTTTTTTTTTTTTACTTTTATGAAGAACATTTTGGAAATGACTTATTAAAGTCTAGTTAATCCCTTATTCTGGTTCTTCTGATTTTCCCTTATATAAAACATATATAACTTTTATCTGCCACATCCTCTCCACCTCCACTGTGCCTCCAACAGTCCTGGGGCCTCATGTACAAAGACTTGCATGGAATTACTAAGTACAAAAAAAACAGATGTATGAATCTGTTTGTACGCAAGAATCCAAGTACATTTCCTTTGAACATCCGAATCAACGTGGAATTGAGCACACATGTAGGAGTACCCGCACCCCTCCCTGTTCACTCCCACATTTAAATGTGCAAATCATATTTAAATGAACCCTGCATCGGAGATTCCCCTCTTCAGTTAGAATGAGACACACTCATTCTAACTGAAGTAGAAGGTGTGTCCAAACTTTTGACTTGTACTGTATATAATTATATAAAAAAGTTCTGATGCAAATCTCAGTAATTCCACTTGACCTATTTTGTTTTAAAACAATGAAATTTACCTGGTGGTAAGCGTAAACCTTAATTATTTCTCCTTTGTGTTATGGAATGGTAAAGGGGCACTAAAATAAACCATTATTTAAAACTAGTAATTAACAAACTTTGTTTCCTTTGTCTGCAAAACACGGTAAGTACACCTTTCATTTGTTTGCAAAACTCGGTTAATCCATCTCTAGAGACTAGTCTTTACACGAACGCTTCAGTACAAGCTTCAGAACTGAAGTTGCATTTTCCTTGAACCACTGCTTCAAAGCTTGCTTTTGTGCATAAAAAGATACATGACCGATGATATCTGAGGCAGTAACTGCTTCGGTCCCGATAGTGAATCATGTGACTGGTTCAAACCAATTGACATTAAAGTTGTTAGCAAGAAAAGAAAGTGACTCAGTCTAAAAACAGTGGGAAAAACCTTAGTTACACTCATCACATAATTATTAAGACATTGCTTTGCTGTCTCCTATTTCACCACTAGTTGTCACTGAAATGAAGGTTTGAATGAATGAAATTTTCTATACCAGGGGTCTCAAACTCAGTTTACCCGGGGGCCGCTGGAGGCAGAGTCTGGGTGAGGCTGGGTCGCATCAGGTTTTCCACAAGAAAAGCTTTGTTTTAAAATTTTCAGTCTTCTCAAATCTCTTTATTTTTATTTTTTAACACAAAAAAGATGAAAAATAAATAAACAAAATAAGAATTAATTAAGAAAATCATTGATAATTAAATAAATAAAATAATAATAATTTTAATAATAATAATTCGATTTCTCTGGTCAGTGACTATATGAGGTTTCTTCTATATCTGCTGTGTTCAGATGTAATGTCTGTATTAACAGTTCTTTAACCTTTAACCTTCTTCTGCAAATGAATTGTCTTGAACATGAATGGAACAATGAAGAACATGAACTGTTCTTCTGAACATGGCTTCTCTTGCCTTGAAGTTTCAATCAAGCGTTTAGCTGATGCACAGAGAACGTCATTTCTGCTTCCTTTTTCTTGTAACCGCAGCACGGCAGTCGGCAGATAAAAGCCCGGTAGCAGTCTCCTTTGTTTTTACGCTTGATGTTCATGTCTTTCATGATGATATGAACACCATGGCATTTGTAGATGGTAGAAAGTACCGGGATAGCGAGTGCAAAAAAGGCGATTGCTCATGGACTGTTATCCGCCGTGCTGTAGTTACAGGAAAAGGAAGCAGAAATGACACCATGCTGCTGTTACAGGAAAAGGAAGCGAAAATGACATCGTGCTGCTGTTGATATCATTTGTTTTGACTCCTGTTTACATCATACAGAAATATATGTAATGTTCATTGTGTGAGGCAATGCAAATACAATGCAAATACAGTGCAAATACAATGCAAATAAAATAAAAAAATGACCCACAAATATAGGTGCAACCCTATAATTGGTACGGGTTACCGGGGACTGTTATTGTTGCTGGTGTTGCTATGTGACTGCAGACTCTACATTCAGCTGCATTGAGTTCCTTACTTTTCTTTTATTCCACCACAATTGGCCCGCGGGCCGCGAGTTTGAGACCCCTGTTCTATAAAGTTGATGAAGTGGTTCAGTTCTGGTTCATTGCTTCATTTGCACCTCACTACTAAAATGTTGCTGAATCAGTAAAAAACATCTATACGTGAATACTGATTTAAAAATGTACAAAAAAGTATGCAGCCATAAAAACTAAACTAAATAAAGAACCTTAATTAATTAAATAGATTAACTATGTTTAAGCTTTGATATAAGCATGCTAACAGCGAATATGAGCACAGCCCTCTTGTGTCATGTGACATGAGGCACGCCTGTGACTGGCGTTCTGTGGACTATGTGATTTTGAATACAAATGCTGATGGTGCTTAAAAGCTTCTGCAAACAAACTGCATATTGGCTTCCATTTACTTGGGGTTTGCATTTGAACTCTAAATACACACACACACACACAAGCACACACACACACACATTTTCTTTACACATTACAAAATTTTCTTATATGGTTTGTATTTTATGGCTTCACCCAAATGAGGATGGGTTCCCTCCTAAGCCTGGTTCCTCTCAAGGTTTCTTCCTCGTGACAACTGAGGGAGTTTTTACCTTGCCACTGTCACCGCAGGCTTGCTCATTAGGGATGTGTAGGTGGTTGTAGAGAAAATTTTTTTTTAGATTCTTCCCTAATTTAATTTTACTATGTAAAGATGCTTTGTGACAATGTCAACTGTAAAAAGTGCTATACAAATAAAACTGACTTGACTTGACTTGACTAAATCCGGTCCCCACCACACCCCCCTAGACACGGCAGATCAGGCATCCCCCAGGACCAGCAGCCCTCCATCAGCGCAGCCAACCCAGGACCCAGCCCCAGGGATGCCCACCTCCTCTGCCCGCAAAAGTTGTTTGTGTTGTGTTTCTTGTGTTTCGGTGTCTAAAGTATAGTTAAAACTGAGAGGTGAGTTGCCTAATGGTGCATCCAAGAAGACCATTTAGATGGCTCCTCTGCTGCACCCCACGTGACATACCCACCTCCCAAGTCCCTATATGTAGGTGTGAGTGCAAGGGAGCAGGGAAGAAGAGGGAGTCGGGGATGTCAGTCTGGAAGGAAGCAGCACTAAGCACCCCTGTTCCCCGGGAGGCCCCCCAGGGCAAGACAGGCCAGTAGCAGCCGCCCTCCACGACTGGGCCACCCAGCGACTGCAGCCAACGAGCTACCGCCGACCCTAGAAGGCACCCGCCCACCACACGCCCAGGGGGGAGGAAGAGGAGAGCAAAGAGGACAGCGGGAGAGCCCAGACCCACCGCATGCCACCCCCCCACCACACACACGCACACACACAAGTGCACACTGTCCCTCCCACCCCACACACACACCTCCCCGCACTTGTCCCCCACTCGTCCCAGCACTCGCCCACACACAGCCACACGCACCCACATGCACAGCACAAACTTACACGTGATTGGCTTTTAAAGCCCTTTGACACATGCCCTCTCTGACTCCTGTTTCAGAAGGAAACACTTCAGTATCAAGTTACACTCTCAAACCATTTCACAGACACAAAGCACAAACAGAGCCTTCATCAGCTGGCCTGATCCAGAGCCATAAATCTATTCTAGAGTATATGGGATTCATTAATTTGGTGGCACAAAGCATCTGATTTACTTGGAGAAATTATTCTACGAGGTTAGTAAACATTGTGATATCCTGACGATCTACCCAGGATGTACGACACCTCTCAATGAATGAAGGCATTTGAATAGATTTTGATTGGAAGCATATTTTACTCTGCTTTGATTTCTGTTTCTCATGATCATGTCTGAGGATTTAATATTGATTTAAACTCTTAATGGCCTGCTAATGCTGATGTGTGTGTTTTGTAGACATGACTGTGAGTTTGAGGATGACTGCGACAGTCTGGCGTGGGAAGAAACGGAAGAAACATTGCTGCTCTGGGGAGATTTTCAAGGATGCACCTTGGCTGTGGACAGTAATGGGGAGGGTGTAAGTTTGGTCATATTCATGATTATTATTATGATAAATCATCATTTTCTCCTGAAATATTTAAAGCATTATAATCCATCAATCTCACGTAAGTTTTAAAGTTCCCCATTTACTGGTGAAGATCCTGTGTGATTTTTATTGTCCACTATCACTTCATTCTGTATGAATATAAAGGTTTTCTGGTGAGACCACCCCAGCTCACAGGCTTAGTATCTCTTGTCCACCTGTTCTACATCTTATTGTTTTGGTTCTGTATCTGTTTATAATAGCAATAACAAAAACAAGACGGCGTGACTGAAGGGACCATCATGCGCATGCACAATATCTTGGCTGTGTAACAATTTGTAGACATTGGAAAAGTCCAGGATCAAGTGCTTGGCACTCTTGCTTGCCTCAAGATGGTGATTTCTGCTAATATCATAGTTCCTGGTGCAGGGGTCATTAACACTTGTGTACGAGGAAACAAATCGTTTCAGAAAGACATTGTGGATCCTATTGCATTTTATTTCCAACGGACACCACTGTATTTCATCTTTTAATTAATATAGGTTATAATATTAATATCTTACTTGTAAGTGGGAACTAGGAATATAATAAATTACTGGGAAGTGAATGGGAACTTTTAAATCTTAAGCCAAATGTAAAACTTTCTGTTCACATACATCAAACAAAGTCTGCTTGTATATATGAAAGAAAAGAATAGAGTGTCATGTATTCATACTGCCCTACAACGCCAAAAGGAAGTAAGTGCCAATTTGATGATTTTAAGATACAGAGAAAAAACTAACTTTATCCTGGCTCTCTGTGGTGAATAATAGTAACCCAAACTAAACATGTTGATCGAATGCATAATAAATCAGTTGTCTGAAAGACATCATAAGGAATCTGAAATTCCTCTGATCTGGGAGTTTAATGTTGCTACTTCTTTCTTGCATTATATAAGATGCAACTTGTTTATTGAAAAACAACAGCAAAAGGAAACAATTTAGTTGTGTTCATGAACATTCATTAATAGTCGTTTCAGCAGCCTAGTAAAATATCACAATCCAGTAATATAGGCATGCATATTATAATTTAGGTCGCCGAATGGTGCCCAATAATGTTTTATACGGGCAGCATTAAATTTATCAATATGCTTGATGCATTTATGACTTTTCAAAAAATGTCAGTTTGCACAAAACAGTTGAATTATTTACATCTTAAGAAACAAATTACATACTTTTTAAAAGTTTATTATTAATATCCTACAAACAAATAAGGTAAAAATACCAAAAACAACAAAACAGCACCATAACATGAGATAAAGACAAATGATTACTTTAATAGTCATAGTGTATCTCGTACACATATAAAAGTGGTAAATCATTTTAAATTACTGTTTAGCAGATCTGGTGAACTGTCACATACTGGCAGCTGTTCCCAAAACTGCCGTTGACTCACTGCTTCAAATTACAAAGTTTCCCTGCTGTAAGTCATAATCATCAAAATTATAACAAATAAAGGCTTGAAATATTTCACTCTGCATATAATAAGTCTATATAGTATACTAGTTTCACCTTTTAAGTTGAATTAAGCTTTTGCAGGATATTCTAATTTTTGGAGTTTCACCTGTATTAACAGTGGTCAGTACAATGCTATCAACACTTGTAAAAACATTGACAGTCAGGTGACCATGGGGCTACGGGGATCAATCAAAAATTGCCAATAATTTATCATTGTTTTCTTTTCACAAAGTATCTTTGTTACTTTCTTCGATCTGGTATTGTTTTTGCTTCTCAAAAAAACTATAATACATCAGATGCCATTCATAATGATGTAACTTCCTTCCAGTGTACTTGTTTTCTTTTGGCATTGAAATAACAAACTTCATTCTGCACTGCTGGTTTTTATTTTCACACAAACACACTTCAAAAAGGTGTAAACAGCAACCCAGAGCCCATTTATTGAAAAATATCATTTCAGTAAAAGACTTTATATCACCTGCAGTGAAAGTCTTCTTCGCAGTTTCTCAGTGGATATTTAGGTCCATATGGATCAATAGCACATTTTCATTGAAACAGACAAAAACTATGCATGCAAGCTTTTGTCAGGTTTGGGTTTAATGCCCCTTTCAGCATGGATTTGTATCAGTTTATTATTAGGTTAGCTAATTCCCGAATACAGATCTGCTCTTGATCTTTTCTACACAGCACGAAGAGTCCATAGAGAAGGTGATAAAGGACACAGAGTCTATGTTCAAGTCTCGTGAGAAGGAATACCAAGAGACCATAAGCCAGATTGAGGTGAGTGTTTTCATCACACTTTTTGAGACTGGAGCAATATAAACACTTCATTCTCCTGATATATTTCCGGGTTATAAAAGGCCATGAAAGGTGAACATACTGTTCAGTCAACAAGCATGCAAAGTCTCTTAACCCGAGCAGATCTTCCACTGTTGCTTGCAAAAAAAACTAGATTTGGTAAAGTGTGATGGGATAACAGAAGTGTGTTTTTGTGCAGCTGTGGTGACCTCACCTCTAGAAGTCTGCAGGCTGCCTCAGAAGCCATGACCTGACCATGGAAATCAGTGTTTTTTTCATCTGGGAAGTGCTTACACTTTAATATGACTTCATGGTTGGAAAGAGGTGGAAGTCAGATGGTGCAAGGTCTTGGGAGTGCAGGGTGGAGGTGCGGAAGGATTTCATCACTGTAGGACCATGTTTTCATCTGGGCATCATGTGAGTTGTGAACTGGGGTATTGTCATTCAGGAGGTGGACACCTTTGGGGCACCATGCCACGCTTCTCAGTTTGGTGGTCTTCAACACTTTCTGCAGTACTAATGTGCAGTCCTGGTAATTATGGTACCCTTTGCCAGTGAATCCATCGTATCATTGGAGAATTAATCATTACTCCATGCTGTTCCCAAATGACTATAAGCATCAGCTTGCCCACTGAGGGTTAGACATGTTCCTTCTTTGGAGGTGGAGGGTCATAATGCTTTCATTGTTTTGACTGAGCATTAGTCTCTGGATCATAGTGATGGACCCATGTTTTTCCTGCATGATTAGTCTTTCTAAGAAATCCTCCTGGTTTTCTTTATCAAAAGAGCCTAGGAGCACTTGACAACTGTTTTCACCCAGGAATGGGAGCTGTTCCACCAGTGTCCGACCACACTTGAACTGATACCTGTGTTTGACTGTGTCATATGATGGGGCATCTTCCCCATAAGTCTCTTTCATCTCATTGAACATCTCCTGTGGTGTGCGGCCTCTCAAGCACAGGAACCTGATGACTGCTCTGCATTCAACTGACTCCCTTTTCACACCTTAGCAGCTGGAAAAGAGAAACTAGAGTTATGAATTTCCATGTGACAAAAAGAGATATGTATTTTATACATGTGCAATTTTAGCCTTCTACAATTACCAGAAATGGGTCAGAGGAAATCTTTAATGTGCAGCCTTTGTATCTTTTAGGTCCAAAAGTTCTTTCTTGGTCTCATCTTGGTCTTTAGCCTTTGTGTGGGATTAGATGTCTGTTGTGTGGGATTAGATGTTAATATTAGTCTTGCAATTAGTCTTATTTTTTTGTTGTTGTTGAAAAGAGCTTCTTTCTCTTATGTACAGCCCTGCAACGTAAAGAATTTGAGAGGTTCGTGTCACTTCTGGGAGATGACAGTACACCCCAGATATTTCTGCAGTTCCTTTAATGTTGCTGTAGGTAGGCCTGTTGCGATAGTCAGTTAATCGACCCATTGTATAATTAATGTGAATAAACTTAATTTACATCATATTCACATAAGAATAAACAAGAACTAAGAACATTTTCCTGGTTCTGCTGTAGCTTACTTTCTTCTCGCCCTACTCTTCTGACTCTTTGACTGACAAAGAAAGAAGGGGAGGAGAGGGTTACAACAGATTTTATTCAAAGGTAATATAAATTCACTCACTCAGTCATCTCCCCCTGGTTGATCCGGGGTCGGGTTGTGGGGGCAGCAGCCCAAGCAGTGAGGTCCGGACACCCCTCTCCGCAGCCACTTCTTTTAGCTCTTCCAGGGGACACTGAGGCGTTCCCAGACAAGCAGGGAGACATAGTCCCTCCAGCAAGTTTAGGGTCGACCCTGAAGTCTCTTCGTGGATGTACATGCCCGAAACACCACACCAGAGAGGCATTCGGGAGGCATTCTAATCAAAGTCACCTCAATTGGCTCCTCACAATGCCGAGGAGCAGCGCTTCCACTCTGGGCTCCTCCTGGATGACTGAGCTTCTCACCCTATCTCTGAGGGGGAGCCCCACCACCCTGTGAAGGAAGCTCATTTCAGTCACTTGTATCTGCGATCTTGTTCTTTCGGTCACTACCCAAAGCTTGTGACCATAGATGAGGGTAGGAACATAAATCGACCGGTAAATTCAGAGCTTTGCCTTCCAGTTCAGCTCCCTCTTCACCACAACGGACTACTACAAGTTCCGCGTTACAGCAGAGGCTGCACCGATCCACCTGTCTCCTGTTCCATCCTTCCCTTAGTCCTGAACAAGACCTCGAGATACTTGAACTCCTTCCCTTGGGACAGGACCTCATTACAGACCCGGAGGGTGTATTCCACCCTTTTCCAGCTAAGAACCATGGCCTCGGACTTGGAGGTGCTGATTCTCATCCCGGACACTTCACATTCAGCTGCAAATCACTCCAGTGAAAGCAAGAGGTCCTGGCTTGATGAAGCCAAAAGGACAACATCATCTGCAAAAAGCAGAGCCCCTGAATGCCAAACCAGAACCCCTCAATGCTTCAGCTGCACCTAGAAATTCTATCCATAAAAATTATGAACAAAATCAGTGACAAAGGACAGCCTTGGCAGAGTCCAACCCTCACTGTAAATTAATTTGATCTGTTGTTACCAATGCAGACCAAGCTCTGGCTCTAGCAATACAGAGACCGAATCGCCCAAGGCAACGGGTCCCATACACCACATTCCTGGAGCACACCGGGATACAAGATAGCCCGAGGGACATGGACAAAAGCCTTCTCCAAGTCCACAAATCACATGTAGACAGATTGGGCAAACTCCCATGCCCCCTCCAGGATTCTGTAGAGTGTGTAGAGCTGGTCGAGAGTGCTGTGGCCAGGACAAAAAACACATTGCTCGTCCTGAATCCTAGGTTGGACCATTGGTAGGATCCTACTCTCCAGTACTTGTGAATAGACTTAGCTGGGTAGAATGAGGGGTTAGTTAGACAGTTGGAACATAGCCTCCTGTCCCCATTTTTAAAAAACGGGAACTGACAAGAATCCAGAGGTTTGGCCCCCAATAACCACCCAATGTTGCAGAGACATGTCAACCAAGACAGTCCTACAATATCCAGAGCCATGAGATATTCAGGACGGATCTTGTCTACCTCGGAGTCCGGCCACCGAGGAGCTTTTTAACTACCTGGCCCTGGGCATGATGAGTGCCGGAATGACTGCTGCAAGGGTAGCAGCATACTTCGGTGCACATCGCTGAACTGTTG
>JAOUQZ010044620.1:0-11309 GCA_028564935.1 Neosilurus hyrtlii | reverse complement strand
ATATATATAAACAGCAAGTAAATTCCAAATTGCTTGGTCAGTTTAGATGAAGACCACTAAATAAAAGAAATTTGCCATGAGTTTTGTCATAGATTTTCAGTCAGTGTAACATCTTTGTGAAAATACTGGACACAAATGTGTAATATTGCCCAAAAGAAAGACTTTTAATAAAAAATCAGCTTGCAGCACAACAACAAAGGGTTTGGTAAGCAAAAGGTCAAGATCAAAATAACCATTCAGGCACGGGAAAAACACAAGGTTTCAGAGCGGTAAGCGACAGAGTCCAGGTTTATATGGAGGTGCAGATGGATAAGGTGACCGGGAATAGCGAGCTTGCAACTGGTGTGTGCAATGATTGAATGATGAGGTGGCAAAGTCCATTGGTTAGTATTCGGGTGAAGGTGCTCACTGATTGGATTCAATTCAATTCAATTCTGTTTTATTTGTATAGTGCTTTTTAGAATTGACATTGTCATGAAGCAGCTTTACATAGTAAAATTAAATTAGGGAGGAATCTAAAAATTTTTTTACAACCCCTACACATCCCTGGATGATGGGAGAGGATCAGGTATCACTAAGCAGCCTGCACCTTTTGATCTAAGGGGGCGTGCTGGATCATAAACAACAAGAAGTTGGCTAAGATAATGTGGCGCAAGACCATTAAGTGCTTTATCGGTTAAAAGTAGCAATTTATATTCAATTCGATATTTAATTGGAAGCCAGTGCAGTGTATATAAGATGGGGGTGACTTTTCTGCCGCATTCTGGACTAACTAGAGATTGTTTATGCACCTATTAGAACATCCAGACAGTAACACATTACAATAATCTAATCTCAAGGTAGTAAAAGCATGATCAAGTTTTTCCGCATCATGCAGTGACATCATATTTCTTATTTTAGCAATATTTCTGAGATGAAAGAACGCTTTCCGAGTAATATTATCTATCAAATGAAAGACCAGGGTCAATAATCTCTCCAATGTCTTTACTGCTACATACTGCTTATGAAAATGAAACACCATCCAAACTTACTGCATAATAAGAAACCTTATTTCTAGGTGCCTGTGATCCAAGTACAAGTACTTCTGTCTTATCAGAGCTTAATAAGAGGAAGTTAGTAAGCATTCAGTGTTTAATATCCTTTACACAATTCTCAACTTTATTAAGCTGGTGTCTCTCATCTGGCTTTGCTGAAATATATAACTGTATATCATCAGCGTAACAATAAAAGCTAATTGCTTGTTCACAAATAACATTTTCTAAAGGGAGCATGTATAGAGAAAAAAGCAGCGGGCCTAAGACAGAACTTTGTGGAACACCAAACTTAACATTACAACATATAAAGCAGGGGTCACCAACCTTTTTGAAACTGGGAGCTACTTCATGGGTACTGAGTCATACGAAGGGCTACCAGTTTGATAGGCTCTCCTGAAATTACACATTTGCTCAGTTATCCTTTAGTTATACATTATCAATAATGATTAATGATACTCATCTATGTGAAGACACTGATCACGTTAAAGATTTTTTACAATAATTATCAACAATAAAAATCAAAAATTAATTTTAGACGCAGCTCACTAGTGAGTTGTGCTATTATTAGAACAGGCCTGCGGGCAACTTATGTGGTCCTTGGGGGCAACCTGGTGCCCGCGGGCACAGTATTGGTGACCGCTGATATAGAGGAATCACCATTTACATCTACAAACTGAGAACAGTCATTTAAATAAGATTTAAACCAGGAGAGGGCTGTTCCCTTAACCCCAACGATATTTTCTAATCTGTCAAGGACAATCGTATGATCAATAGTGTCAAAGGCTGCACAAAGGTCAAGTAACGCAAGCAGGGAGACACAGCAGTGGTCAGAGGCCACCAGTAAATCATTTACCACCTTAACGAGTGCCGTCTTTGTGCTATGATGAGGCCTAAATCCTGAAAAAAAGTGATACATTTCATGAATGTTATTCCTACAAAGATATGAATATAACTGCTGCGCTACAGCTTTTTCTAAGATTTTGGAGATTAAAATGAGGTTTGATATTAATCTATAATTAGACAGCTGAAATGGGTCAAGGTCAGATTTTTTTAATCAGAGCTTTGATAACTGCCAGTTTAAAGGATTAAGGCACATAACCAGTGCTAATGGAGAATTAATTTCATTTAATAAAGGGTTGATCACTTCTGGTAATACCTGTTTAAAGAAACATGTAGGTACTGGATCTAGCACATAGGTTGATTATTTAGAACAGGAAATTAGTGAGATTAGTTCTGTCTCTAGAATAAGGCTGAAACACTTTGATTGCTGATCTGATAGTGGTATATTATTGTTTACCATTTTAGTTAATAACATATCTGTCTTTAAGTTTAGGGAATTTTTTGCCTGATATTTTCAATTTTAATATTAAAAAAGTTAATTGAGTCACTTTTTTATATTTCTAGTTAATTCTGCAACAATATTACATAAGTATTTTGGATTATTTTTGTTATCCTCTATTAGATTTGAGAAATATATTGCTCTGGAAGCACTAAGAGCTTTTTTTGTAATTATAAAACTCTCTTTCTATGTTAGTTACCATTAATTTAGTTTGACGCCATTTTTGTCTATCCTAGTCAATCCTAGTGAGGTGTATATATTTGATGCATTGTAAGTGAGATAGGATAATGATTTGGAATAGTTTTTGACTGTAAAACTGTGATTATATTTTCAATAATTAATCCAAAAGTTAGTATCAAATCTAGAGTGTGGCAAGCATTGAGTGGGCCCTGTTAAATTCTGATTTATCCCTACTGAATCTAAAATAAACAGGAACGCTGATCTAAAAGAATCCCCTGGTTTATCAAAATGAATATTAAAATCACCAACAATTAAAGCTTTATCTAAATAAACAACCACATTTGAAATCAAGTCTGAAAATTCACATAGGAACTCAGAGTACAGCCCTGTGGGTCTGTAAATAATAATTAAAGGAATCAACTGCATGGGCATATTTTTTTCAGGGAACGTATATTATGTTAGTATACAGAATTTCAAATGCATTAAATGTATGTGCAGATTTTTGTAATTGAACTGTGATGCCTCCTCCTCTGCCAGTTAGGTTGGTGTATATAACTGTATCTGGGAGGACTCGCTTCATCGAATGCTACATACTCATTGGATTTTATCCATGTTTCTGTTAAAAACATTACACTAAACTCCTGATCAGTAATGATTTCATTAACAATAAGGGCTTTAGACATAAGAAATCTAACATTTAACAATCCTATTTTTAGCATTTATGTTAATAAAATTACTAAAACAAAGCCTCTGAGTGTTTTTACATATTTGTTTAGTTCAGGAAACAGACACAGTTTTTATAGCAATGAACTTGACCTTTTGTGATGACTCTCTGCAGCTAGCAGACGCTCAGATGGGAATTGTAAAAGTCCAAGATTAGGGTGGGGTCCAGGATGTCTAAATAGGAAACCCAGCTCTGCTCCTCAGGGCCATAGCCCTACCAATCAAACACATACTGCAACTGGCCCTGCCGGCGTCTGGAATACAGGAGCGCCTTCACTTGGTAGGCTGGAAAGCCCTCAATTGCCAGTGCAGAAGGTGGCATTTCCTCGGGGACTGCCTCAGTCATGGGACCCAGAACCACTGGCCTAAGATGGGAAACATGGAAAGATGGAGAGATATGGTAGTTAGTACAGAGTTACAGTGTTACCTTCAATTTGCTAATTTCTATTGGTGCTTTAGCTGCGGTTTCAGCTCCGTTGCAGCACCCACCTCGTCCCTCCTCAAGGGGCAAACCATGCAGCCTGCAGTGTACAGACTCGGCAAAAGAGCCTTCAGTGCACTCAAGCGTCGCTTTACTACAGCACCCATCCTGAAGTTCCCAGACCCAACCAAACAATTTGTGGTGGAGGATGGATGCTGGAGTAGGAGCCATGCTGTCACAACATCATGGAGAGCCATCAAAACTGCACTTCTGTGCTTTTCTTTCCCATAGGATGTCACCAGCTGAGAGGAATTATGATGCGGGCAACTGTGAGCTGCTGGCGGTGAAATTGGTGTGTGCAATGATGTGGAGGCAAAGTTCATTGGTTAGTATTTGGTTGAAGGTGCTTGCTGATTGGATGGTGGGAGAGGATCAGATGAGGTTGTTACAGTCATGGGGGTTTTCACTGGTCCCTACTAAGACATACAGCTTACTATGATGTACTCAAATGTAAATGTAGTTTTTGTAATAAACTCAAGATTATTGTTCTGTAGAAAATGTATTATGCTAAGATTGTCCTGTATTCTGTGCCATTGTTCTTGCCTTTAGCACTGACCAGTCAGTTAGTTAGACCAGTTACTCAGTGATGTTACAACCACTATGCTTCACTATGGGGTAGTGTTTTCAGAGGGATGAGTAGTCTTTGGTTGCTGCCAAATATATTGCTTTGCATTATGCACATTTTTTTTTTTTTCATTTTGGTCACATCAACATTTTCCCCACATGTGAGTCTCTAAAAGAGATTTAATGTGCTTCTTTTTTTAAATTGCTTTCTTGTTTCCACTTATCAAAAATCACTAGCTTTATGGAGTTACTGGGCTATAGCTGTCCTGTGCGCAGTTGTATTTATTTGTTTGTATGTTTGTTTTGCATTTCAGCCATGGATTTTTAGAAAGTGATTAAGTATATTTTGGCTATTTCTCACAGGGCTGTTTGGGGGTTAAGGCTTATTTTTGGGTTAAAGTAAAAATTAGGTTTAGTTTAGGGTAAGGGTTGGGGTCAAAGGAGAGAGAGAGAGAGAGAAAAAGAGAAAGAGAAAGAGAAAGAGAGAGAGAGAGAGAGAGAGAGGGATACCCTGTTTAAAATGAGATAATCCTGGCTCAATAGTATATGTGCAATTCAAGATTCCTGACCATCACAGCCAACACAGTGGTCTCTGGTGACATGAACTCACAGATAAGTGTACAGATGGCATTTATAATTTATCAGCAGTTTCTAATTGGAATTTGCATACTAAATACTATTTCATTAATAGTATCTTGAGGAAGCATAGAGTAATTAATAAAAAGCTTTAGGCACTGCCTAAAGGCAAAGGTCCTGACATTTATTTATTTTTGATTGCATTGTTAAGTACTGTATGCTTTAGAGTGTATACTGTACTATGTTCTTACATTAATTTTGTAAAGGGCCTTGCTCAGTGGCAATTTGGCATTACTGGGACTTGAAACCATGACCTTCGGGCCACTAAGTACGAGTCTTCAAAGGTGCAGTTTTTTTCCTTCTTCCAGTAAATGGTAAAAGAAAATCTCTTTTAATATAGGTAGTACATAGATCGTCTGGTTCAAAATTTTATCCTGTATGCATATGTTTAATCATATAGAAGAAACTTCCCTGTGCAAACAAAACTGTTACCTCTGTATGTCTAATTTGACCACTTTTAATGGAAAGCACTTCTGGAAGGGATTTTGCATAATTTTCCAATCCTTTCTTAAATTGGCTTGCTGACATTTTTGACCACGCTTCCATGCAAAATTCCTTCAACTGAAAAACTTCTGAGGGTTTTTAAACATAAGTTGGCCTTTTTAAATTTCCCTACAATATTTAAACTGGGTTTAAATCTGTGCTTTGTCTTGTTTATTATATAACCCTCCATTTCTTCTTTAAGCCTTTCCATAGTGGATTTCATAGTGTGTTTGAAAGTGAAGATTATCCTGTTGAAAGGACACACCTTCAGTTCAGCTTCAACTTTTGGATGGATGGCCTCACATAGTTTTTTCAAACACTCTTGGACATGATGAAGATTTCATAGTTTAATTAGTGACTGCATGTTGCACCTTAGTCACACAAATCTGAATTTGAGCTGTCTGTCCATACCTGGGGCCTCATGTACAACGACTTGCATGGATTTCTTACTGAAAAATGGCTTACGCTTAAATCCAGAAAACATCGTACGCACAAAAAAAATTCAGATGTATGAATCTGTGTGTATGCATGAATCCAAGCACATTTCCTTTGAACATCCGAATCAACATGAAATTGAGCACACGTGTAGGACTACCCGACCCCTCCCTGTCCACACCTCTATTTAAATATGAAATCATATTTAAATGAACCTTGCACCGGAGATTCCCGTCTTCGGAGGATCTGAAAACTCTTATCATATGAGGAAGACGGGGAGGCGCGCAAGAATGTAGTGTCCTCTGGCATTAACAACAAATGCAGGAGGTCTGAGTGGGAGACTGTGTGTGAGGCCGTGCTGTGGGGTTGGAAAGGTGAACACACACGGAGTTATAAAAGAAGTGGACAGACTTCAAGGTGGCCGTTAAGCAGAGGACGGGCTGCCCAATGCCAAAGTCTGGCACAGTCCAGCGGGGGTAGAGGAGAGGAGGTCCTCACCCCGCTTGAGCAGAGAGTCGCCACAGTCAGAGGTGATGCTGCTTTTTTTAGGGGGTATCTGATTACCCCCAAGCTCACAGCCCTGTAAGATAGAGGTTCATGCGGAAATGTGTGCATGCTCTTTGGTTTGGCAAATTTAAACATGCCAGTACAAGGAAGAGGGTATCCAAGACTTTGACTCATGTTTAAGTACGATTTATTTATTTTTTAAAACAGACAGTGAGACGGAGGATACGCAGCCACAGACTCGGGGGATTCCTCCAGCATCCGCGGCAGCTCTGGGTCACAGAAACGGGGGATTCCTGCTGCTTGCCCGACTGGCTGTGTCCTCCCTTCACTGTGCTGTGCAATCGGTGGCATAAATGACCACCTGCTCACAGGCATCCACACAAATATCAGTGACTCAATAAATGCATTGGTGAATAGTGGAAATCACTATCGCGCACAGTGCCAGCTTGTAGTTCCCAACCATGCTGTTACTCAGGGTGTATGAATCATGCGTTGAACCAGGAAACCTCGCCACAATGTTAGTTGATTGCATTTGCGCATCACATGTGATCTGTACAGTGATGGAATGAAAATGCTTTATGTTGACATAAATTCATCCTGTGATGGCGCTTTTATAGCAATGTGTGTGCAGTGACAGCGCTGATTATATTATGAAAATCGGCTCTCACTGCAAAACGCGCTTTAATCAACTCTGAGGACTAATGTTCACATTATAAACAGTTTTCCAGAATCACCTTTAAGTGTCGCCAAAGTACCAACAGCTGCAGAAACATGCCTACGCCAGCCATGAAGTTTGCGTGAAGCACCGCACATTTCCACGGAGATTTCACTCTTGATACATCTGAACTTTGCCATGGAAAAGGGCGTACGCAACGTTTTTGTGCATACGCACCCTTTGTACATGAGGCCCCTGGTCTTACTGATACATTCAATGTCAAACTATAGTCTTGCTGTAGTGCACTTTTTGGACAACAAAGGCTTTTTGCTGGCACACCCCTATGCAGGTAAAATTAATTCAACCTCTTTGTTATTGTAAATGTATGCACTTTCACACCAACAGTTGCACGAATAATTACAGAACCTGTAATTAAATTTTGGGGTTCTTGGAGACCTGTTTTCACATCACATGTACCACTCTTAGGTTGAATTTGATAGGACAGTAATATCTAGTTAGAGTGTCAGTTGTTTGAATTCAATGGCTCTTTTCAACAGACTTGATGAAATTGAACAGTGTCCACTCACCAAAGAGCTTAATTAGCCTATTTAAACAGAAGTTGTTCAGACAACTATCAAGAATACTATGTTCAGAAAGAATCTGATGGTCTATTACCTGAGGTTCTCATTTATGGTGGACATAATCTGTATCATTTCTGCTTATCATCTTCAATCTGTTGTAAATATCTATAAATTTGCCAGGAGCCCTGATCGACACCATCATCTGCATCCCCTTTAAAAAAGGTAACCACAGTAACTGTGGTAATTACCGTGAAATATTTGCCTATATCTTTGCCTGCAGTCCATGCTAATCTGTTTAGTAATGGAAAACTTTCTTAATCTATTGAGTACAACAGTCATGTCAAACAAGGTTGCAAGCCTGCTTCCACTTTGTTTGTGATATATGCATCAATTATGTGTTATCTATCCTTTAAGAACATTTATCCACTTTACAGCATTAAACTCAATTTCAGCTAACACAGGGACATATTTGATCTCAGACGCTTGAAATCCAAGACCAAGACTAAATGCCATATTCATCAATTATGGTACAGCACTACAGTTTCTGTTGTCAACCATAAGCAAGCTAGCAAAAGATCTTCAGCATCAACATTAAGAAAACAGGAACTATGAGCGTAAATGAGAAGGTAGACTTTTACATTGACAAACACAAGTCACTTAGATCACTTAAAAGTCCTGGGCAGTTATATCACCAGAGATTGTAAACTGAATGAAGAGATAACAACATGGATTTTTGGCTGCATTCAGTGTGATGGGAAGGATTAGGAAGGGGGATTTTTACTGTAGAGATCTGACAACTCAAAGTATGCAATCACTGTATCCTGTACCCTATATCATTGTCAAGTAAAACTTTTCAGAACTGAACAGCAATGACACGTGAGCGATTGTTAGGATCAAATGGGCCGAATATTTTACAAATGAATTGTTGGATCATGCCAAGAGCACAGATATTGAGATTATTCTTATCAGGAACAGCTTGTACTGGATGGTCCATGTTGTGCGTATAACAAGTATGTAATCTGTTATGGCACTTTTCTACAGCATACTGGTAGATGGATCCAGAAGAGATGGCTGTCCTTTTCTACGATTGAAAGACACTTTGAAGAACATCACAAGCATAGTGGTGTATACATCACATCTAGAGACACTGTAGAAGATCGTCCAGCTGTAGAAGGCCAATCAGATCATGTCTTTCGCATGTGTGGTATATATTAATGTCTGTTATCCCAAGAAATTACATTCATAAATGGATGAATGTATCCCAAGAAAGTGAACCAATCAGAACGTGCTATTATTGTGCAGTATATACTAAATGTATATATTTAGTATATATACTAAATATATATAATGTGTGGCAGCCCCCACCACGACAAATTTTGCCTGCTGGTTCGGGAATCAAACCAGTGATCTTAAGGTCCCAAACCCACTTCTCAAACTGTTACACTTATTTGTTCATTATTTTATAGATTATGTATGCATCCCTGTGAATGTGTTCTTACCAGTACCCAGCAGATTGAGGTTAAAAAAATCCAAGACTCTTTTTATTTGTTTAATTTGACATATTGGAATCGCCAAAGATTCCAGAGCCCAGATCTTAATCCCATTAAGATGCTGTGGGGTGACTTGAAATGGGCTGTACATGCAAGAAATCCCTCAAACATCTCACAGTTGAAACGATTCTGCATTGCAGAGTGGGGCAAACTTTCTTTAGACAGATGTCAGAGACTGGTAGATGGCTACAAGAAGTGTCTCACTGCAGTTATTTCAGCGAAAGGGGTTAACACTAGCTATTAGGGGGTAGGGTGTCCTAACATTTTCCTCAGGTAAAATATGTGTTTCTGTAGAATTTCATTTTACAAAAGATCTTGGAAAGTCTTTTATTCCGTTTCAGTTGTTCAGCTGTATTACTTGCATCTCTCAGTATTGTTAAAATTGAGATTAAATATTCATAGATCCAAAATTGTTACAAAAATACACAGGCTTTGATTGGGTTTTCTAATTTTTTCACATGACTGGTATGAATATACAGGCAAATACTCTATGTTGTCAGGAAATCCAATCATTTACAGGTCTCACTTATGTTTTACTTTATGAATAATAAAAATAATTAAAATAGTAATTACAAATCAAGTCCCATGCAGCAGCTGTGAGTCAAATTTGTCATACACATTGCCCTTATCTGCCCTTTATTAAAGTATGAAGGACACAGTTAAAGAGCACACCATGCATGAATAATATGTTGCTGGTGTCAGGGGAGGGGGCATGCCTAATCAGTCTTGGAAAGGAAAGTGACCATTACTGGAGTTAAATGTTAATACATGAATGGTGTCATATTTTATTAGTTATACCAGGCCACAAAATTATTGTACAGCCATTAAAAAAATCTAGTGGCCAACTGATGTTTACATTAAAGCCACCATTCCATGCTATGTTGCCTAGGTTGGGATTTGCACATAAAAGGTCACAAGACACAGTGCTTATTGTCTAAAAGAGTGTCTGACGTTTTGTTTTCCTGGAAGGTCACATTAGGTCCATCTTATGAAAAGCATAAACTGTAATTTCTGTTGCTATTTTATCTTTCATAAGGCTGTAACAATGAATGTTATATTGAAGAGATACAGCTGTAAAAAATATGTTTTGAGTGTTGTCGTTACAGGCTGCAAAGCATCCAAATATGAATATTTTAATGGGGTGATTCTTTTCTATATCCACTGTATTATCAGGTTTTGACTAAATAGGCTAACTTGCTATTAAATTCATTATGTCTACCTCCACAGTGATAAAGTAAGCATTCACTTTGCATTGCTTCTTAAACCTATTGTGCCCTGCTTTAACTGGGTATAGATGATATGGATGATAACCATCATTAATCCAGAGGTCAAAAGAAGGAAGGCGTGAAGGATAAAGAGTGATGGGGGAAGAGGTTTCAGAAATGTTTTCTTTGCTCCAGTTTGGGTTTTGCACAATGATTGACTGTGGTACCAAAATCGATCCCTTACTTTGAATCAGCATCACTGTTAGAATGTATGACATAATTAATGCTAAGAGCTTGTGGTACAGTCACTCTTAGCATGTCAATGTCATTATAGTTATAATTATATTAAATTAGACTGCACAGGTTTTGAATAAAAATTAGTTATTTGACAAACCTCTTAATTCTATTAGAGTGATAGTGAGGCCGGAGGCCGGAGACTATCTCAGTCAACTCTAACTGAAGGCAGGGTATACCCTGAACAGCTTGCCAGACCATTGCAGGGTCAACACACATATAACCATTCACACTCAAATCCACACCTAGGGATGATTTGGAACTGTTGGAGGAAACCAGAGTACCCAGAGGAAACCCAAGAAAGCATAGGGCCAGGGCCTTCTTGGTGTGAGGCAGATGTGCTAACCAGTGGTATTTTCAATTCATCCTCACCCTTTTTTTTGCCAATTATTATTACAAGCATTCAATTTGTTTATTAATATGTATTAATTCAAATTTTATATAAATTTCTTGTGTTATATACATTTCATTCCATTTGTCCACCATCCTACTTTAAAATATTAGCCAAACAAATTATAGCTTTTATTATCTTGGACTTAAAGCAATCTTTCAGACTAATTTTCTTCGGTTTTGTGTGTGTGTGTGTGTGTGTGTGTGTGTGTGTGTGTGTGTGTGTGTGTGTGTGTGTGTGTGTGTGTGTGT
>JAOUQZ010044618.1:0-11310 GCA_028564935.1 Neosilurus hyrtlii | reverse complement strand
TGTGGGAAAAAATAACAGTACTACAATTTCATCCCGACAAGTCTGTTTCGTGGTTGCCCACTCATCAGGGGATTTATAGGGGATAAATTTTATCATCAATTTTAATATTATAAATTTTATTATTAAAATAGATTTATACAGGGGATAAATCCCCTGATGAGTGGGCAACCACGGAACAGGCTTGTCGGGATAAAATTGTAGTACTGTTATTTTTTTCCCCCACATACAATATATATATATATATATATATACACACACACACACACACACACACACACACACACACACACACACACACACATATTATATATATACATATGTACAGTATCTATAAGGTTTATATTCATGTAATCATTATTGTCCATCGTAAGTCATTTACAGCTGCTTTCATATAATCTGCCACTAACAATATCTGACTTACATGGCAATGTTTTTTGAACGTAAACTTTTATTAACATCCAGAGTGAAAACAAAAGCACCCACTCAGGGAACAACTGTTTACAGATGTTCTAATGCCATAATTAAGTCATAAGTAGGCAATATCATGTGAGAGGGACTCATCATCATCATCATCATCATCAGGAATCCCTCGAATCCAGTAGGATTGTTCACTTGAATCACTGACGCACTCTTTGAAAGCTTTTAAGTAGACACCTTGTGTGTGAAATCTTAGTATTGGTGCATAACAGTAAACACACAGTGCTTTACAGAGAATGGTCCGAGTCCAGTGGCAAGAAGACCTCGATGATCTAGTCTCTGCAGCAACACCCAAGGTGCCTACAGAAGGACTACTGTGAAATCTGGACCGCTGTTTGTTGCTAATCAAAATGAGCTGATATTCAGTATAACAGAATAACCTGTGTGTTGTACTGCTTTTGTACAACAGTTTAATTTCAGAGTTATTCATTGTTCCATGAAATGGCTATCAGCCATGTATGACAAGATTGAGTGGAGTAATCGTTTTATTAGACCTCCATCCATTGAATAGTAAGAAAATATAGCATTTTTGTGATTTTATTCAAATTATACATGAATTATACACAATAATTTCTGCTTTGTGAGCTACAGATCCTATTGGCTTAAACCAAAACAAAGAGGTAAAGTGACAAGCCATGGCTGACAATAACAAAAGCAATGAAAAAGACCACTGTGTTCACTGTTGAAGCCATTAATACTACTACAATTGCCATTTCAAAGTAGAATGTCACGTGAATAGTAAGTAAAACATTCCTCTATTATCACGGAATAGCAATCTTCAAATTTAGAACTCGAAATTAGTGGACCAGAACTAAAACTGGAACTATAAACTATATATATATACACACACACACACACACACACACACACACAGTATATGTTGGTAAATAGCTGTGGTGTACAAAAAGTAAAATAATTTTTATGCAATACTGTTATCCACATCACCCGATCACTAATTATTCTGTAACAGCACATCAGGTCATGTTTTATTCCTTTGATAATCATGGAACTGTATTCTGCATTGGTTAATCTGTATCTTCAGTTTTACTAGTAGAACTACACTGCAAATAATGGAGAGTATCCAAACATAAAATTATTATTAATGATTGCTTCAGACAGGAATGATATGAAAACTATACCATACTGAATCATTAAAGATCTAACATAACCATGTACTCCAAATTAATACACTTCATCCTGCAAAACAAATCCATTTAACAAGAAAAGCTTCTTACCTTCAATTTTGGGGAGGTTCATAATAGAAGAGGACTGCAATAATAATAAAGAAAAAAAATGGACATGATATCTCCCCTGGTCAAACTCTGATAAGAAAGATCCTGAATTACACAGTAAAAATGAAATCTACTGGTCGCATATATGAATTTCTATACTCGGTTTTCCTGATATGTTTAGGTCAAATGTTAAACCCAGTGAAACACAATCCATGCTCATCTAGTATAGAATTAAGGGCTGCAGGAAGGTGGATCTATAGCATTCGGTACACATGAGAATAATAAGCAGAACAATATCCCTGGCTACTCTTCCTGTCCAAATATTACATGTTTAAACAACCACATAATATATGAGGAAACTTACCAAATTATAGGCCAAAGAATTATAAATGTAAAGGAAGCAGGATTATAAATGACTCAGACCACAAACCCGAGATGATTTCATGAGTATAAATAATACAGGAAGGATACAGGGGGAAATCAGTATGCCTATATCCACTTCAGATTTATACACATAAAACATCTTTTGACTTTGTACTGAAAAATAGTAATATAAAACATATTAATTAACCATAACCACATACCCATAAGCATTAGCATTAAAACCACCTGACCTGGTTTGTGGTTTGACAGCCTCAGACACAGCAAGCTGTAATGCACTGAGTGTTCTGATACCTTTCTATCATAGCCAGCATTAACTGTGCTGAAAATCATCTGAACATCTAAAATTCCTCAAGATTCAAAGTTTTCTTCTGATTTACTAGCAATTTTAAATCAATACATTTTCGATTGGATAAAAAAAATCCTAGGAATTTTAAGAAATTTTCCATGTCGAAGAGGGATATTGAATTATTCTGACTGTATATTTTGTATTGTTGTCATTCATTTATTCATTTTCTGAACCGCTTAATCCTAATTAGGGTCGGGGGAGGCTGGTGTCCATCTCAGCCGACTCTGGGCAAGGGCAGAGTACACTCTGGACAGCTCACCAGGCCTCGCAGGGCATGTATTGTTGTCTTTTTGAATTAAATTCTCCTCTAGTATGTCCTGGTACATCAGGGCAGCATAGGTGACGTAGTGGTTAGCACATCCGCCTCACAGCAAAACGGTCCTGGGTTCAAGTCCCGAGCTGGAGTGTTTCCTCCAGGTACTCCAGTTTCCTCCAACAGTCCAAAGACATGAACATTAGGCTAATTGGCTGTTCCAAGTTGCCCTTAGGTGTGGGTGAGTGGTGTGTGAGTGTTGGCCCTGTGGAGCTGTTCACTGTGTACCCCACCTTCGGTCACTGTCAGCTGAGATAGGCTCCAGCCTCCCCATTACAGTATTAAACAGTCTGGCAAATGAGTGAGAGAGAGATGACATCATACAATTCATGTTTTCTTTGATACAGAGAAACGGGACCATATCATAGTGATCCCATCTCCATACTGCATTGCTTTTATGATGTGTTTGAGATTATATTGTATGTGAAATCCTTTATTCTTCAACACACTGCCAGAGTTTATTATTTACTATTTCTCTTATATTATTCTTTTAGATGCACATCTCTGTAATGTTTTTGAGCAGATCTGCACTGTTCTCAATGTGACTGTTGTCTCTCTTATTACCTCCACTGGATGTTTTCACCTGTCTTGGTATGTTAGTTTGACTGTTTGCCTGCAATATAACTCAAAAAGTTATCTGCAGTTTTTGCTGAAATGTTTTTCTTGAGCAGGGTGAGGAACAAGTAACAAACCATTAAACTTTGGAGGTAATCCATGTGTGGGATCATGTACCAAAAAAAAAGGAAGGTTCACTAAGGTCAATAAGTGCAAAAATGTATGAATAAATGTTCATCAGACACCCACTAGGGGGGGACATTTCATTAGAACTATGCCAAGTTATAATACAACCTACAGTCGTGGGCAGATTATTCTGGTTAATCACTGCTCAACATAATCAATCTGTGCCTAGCGAAGGTACCTTTCAATCTATGAGTGCCCCTCTAGATTTTATTATAATTAGTCTTAGAGTGGAATCTTGCATGGCATAGCTATTAGCTGTGGTTCCATCTCCTTCCCACCAACATGTTATCAAACTACTTCTGACAGAGATGTTTACGATGTATTGTATGGCTTTGTAGTTCTTTCCACTTCCACCTTCACCAGGATTGCTACCTGTTGCATAAAATCTTCCCAATTTTTTATAATTGTTTAAGACAATTAAGACAAGACACACACATGTATCCTAATCAATTTAGTTTCATATACATTTTCTTTTGTTTTTAATGCTTATGAATAGATACTTTTTTGCTCGTAGTTAAAACAAATTCAAAAAACATGAAGTGGTTCCATGTATTTGAAGTTTGCTAATTACAAAACTAATGTGTCTGAATAATTATTTCCCCACACTGTATTTAACACATGCGACAAGTACGAATTATCATCTTTTCCAAGCTCTCTGCAGATGAAAACTACAGATACCATAATTTTAGCTTTCATCTTCTTATACACAATCACTTTTATTAACTACACAAAATAAAGACAAATCACTCACCAGCATTTTTGGTCGTCGATTATGATCCACCATGTCCAGCAGGGGAAACGATTCTCTTATCATATCGATACTGACTACTTTGGTAAAGCCCAAACTGACAGCACAGTTTAAGGAAAATATCGAATCTCTCTAAATAATTTCTTATTTATATTTCTTATAAATATTAGTGAAACTGGTTTGTAGTACTGTGATAATAGTATAAATAAGGACATCAGTTTAGATTAGCTTAGCTGTGGTTGGACGATGGTGCGCACTAGAAACTATCACCAAACTTATTGGGTTCACAATGCTACCTGAGTCCAAGACATGATTTGATTTTGGAATATCAAGGTCAAAGGTCAGAGCAAGGTCAAAAACATTTGAAAATAGTAATTTCTGATGTTAAAAATTTAATTGCTTATATCTAAGAAACTTAGACTAATAGATGCAACAAGAGGCAAAGAGTAAATACACAATTACCTTTGATCTTGAGTGACCCTGGAAAGTTTAAAATCAAGGTTACGTGATTTTTAGCGTTTATGACATGAAACAAGTGCTGGATACCCATATATGGACTATCAAATGGGACAGTTACCTTTGACCTTGAGAGCCTTAAAAGGTTAAACCCCAAGTATCTTGTAAATACTTCAAACTGGATGTTTTTTTTCCTCACTAATTCAGTCACGTCTATGTACTGTACAACATATCATAAGACGAGCCCATGGGTAAATAAAACTAGTACCATCGAGGGCATTTTTTCTACATTATCCATGCTGCAATGCTTGGATTCTATGAGTGTCCCTATAGTACTGCACATACAATACTTCACTCCGATACACGCCATTCCATAAACATTGTGTATCCCCACATGACCAGGGCACAATTGCATGCATCCTGGCCCAATCATACCAGAAAAGCCCTGATTTACCCCAAGCAACTCTCCCTGCACCTGACTTTGTGCAAGTTAAACTGTACTTGTTAATTAAAACTCTTAAAACAAGTGCCATTTCTTTCTGAATACTTTTACTAGCCTTAATAACAGAACCAATCCGGTCAAGCAAGACTCATATCAATGTCTCATTGTTTGGTTTGAGTTACATATTGTTCTGTCAGGCTTGTGGGATAAGTCACAGATATGACCCTGTTTGCTGCACAGCTACCATTGTGGAACATGAGGGTATCAGGGCTGTGTTCTATTTTAAGACGATCTTGGTTTCGAACTAATACTACCGGCTTTCTGATGTTTTATTCAGGTTGTGAACCTACTGACATAATGGCATAATAAGGCACTAAGGTATCTGACTCATTTATGGTTAATTCATAACAACAACATTCCAGGAACAGCTTGCACGAAACTAATCTAATCTTTGCACATACCATTAATGTGTAGCAATCATGGACTCTGCCTGGGCTGTTGGATAAAGATGAGATCCACACATTAAAAAGCTGAGTGTTGCTACAGTGACTTGATTTTAAAAGATAAGTGAATCCCTCACTGCCTTGGTATTTCCACACAAAAGCATGGTGCATCATGGTACTCATTTGATTGTGGATGCTGTTAGGGATACGCTTTGCATCACATTTTAATCTATTAACCTGTGGAAGGTACTTATTACACAGGTTATACAAGCAACAGACAAAACCACAATGAAGTTATTTGCATAAGTAATGTTATGATAAGTCTCGTCATTACTAACAAAATGATATCAGGATCCATAAATAAACAACATTATACTACCAAATTTTTTTTATGACTTTAAATCGAGTGATTATGAATTTAAAGCCCTAAATGTACGGGGTGTTTAGCTCAGAGTCAGCAAGGATGCGCTCCAGCCTCCCCGAGATCCTAATGAAGGATAAAGTGGTTCAGAGAATGAAAATAAAATCAAAAAATTTAAAATGAATGAAGTACAATTTGACATAAAAGGCAAGTATGCTTCACTGACAAAATCTAGTTCTTCTTATTCATTTGTATCCATGGAATAATATACTTCAAACAGGAAGAAAGCCATTACAGAAAAAAAACTATTGCAGACATTTGACCTTGCTGTGACCTTCACCCTGTTTGGATCAATTCCAAAATCTAATCAGTTTAGCTGCTGGTTACAGGTATACAGGTCCATATAAACCCTACCAACATTCAAGCCCTTGTTCTTGGGATAGCATGCTAATGTGACTCTCAGAAGGACACACGTCTGCCTGATGTAGAGACAACCTGAGAATATAACACCTCCATGTAAAGAATGTTCTTCAGTAATCTTGTTCCAGCTCCACTGCAACCCTGAACAAGTTAAAGCAGTTACTGAAAGGGGTGTTATATTTTTATTTTTATTTTTTATATATGAATTTTATAATTTTATATAATATTTTTTGCTGTATCCATGAAATGAACCTTTAATAAAATTGATCTGAGATCAAATAAAGTTTTACTCTGCGGACAAGATATGGCCTACACACACACACACACCCTCAGCTTAATTGGGGCTTAGCATGCATTTGAACCACATTTACATTCTACTATCTATCATATTAATAATACTGTTCAAGTTATCCACTGACAGGATTTATTCTGTATCGGTTTGTATAGATGTTTGTAAGGCCTAATTTTAGCTTTATATGTGTATTTATATATACATACATATATGTATACACACACACACACCTGTATTTTTTTTTTTTATTTGATACGTTTGATCTTTATCTTATTCTTTACTTGGATGAATGATTTGCATAATTTCCTCCAGGATCAATAAAGTTCTGATTTTGATTCAGATTATTCCACATATATGTACATACCTCTTTTTTTACAGTGTAAAATGATTTGATTATTTCACACCTTAAGAAATATTAACAAATTTTGATACAAAAATCGCGTATTCTAAAGACTCCAGAGCCATCATTATGATATGCTTAATTCATATTTTGCAATAAAATTATGGTAAAGTATGAAGACTAAAAGTACAATAATTTTAATAGTGTGCTAAAAAGTGTGCTAAAAAGCTTTATAATACATAGTCAATTGCATTAGTTTACATTTGGTAGCAAATATTGTCTGATGATATCAACGTGGAGAACAGACAGGTTTACAAATATACATATATTGAACAAATTAACTGAAATTGGGGCGTATACCTTAATCTAATATCATATCTAATATCTTGGCTTCACGAGAACATACGTCTACAAATTTGAAGTGTCTTGTATGTGGAAACGAATTAAAAATAATATCAGTAAATTTATCCTCCACATGTAGAGTATAGAAGGGTGCATGTAGGCCATATTTATCCTGCGGAGTAATTTATCTCCTGCATTTTTCCTTAGAAATCAGACTTTTTCCAGACCTTTTATTACTTACTTACTTATCAAGTTGGACCCAGAGCAGGACATACGGCTGCAACCAGCTGTCTCTACCTTATACAGTCTTGGGAAAATACAGATGCTTGTCCCCATGAGAGATCTGTCTCTTTAAGCTCTGCTTTAACCGTCCTATGCCAGGTTGTTTTTGGAGACCCAAAACGTGCATCACTTTAAACATTTTTCTCTGTTTACACATGTGATATGTACATTTTTGGAGTCTTTGCAAATTGTAAATGCTGAAAATTTTATTCACTTAACTGTGAAATGGGATGGGGGGTCCACTCGGTACACTTACACTGTTTTCCTTAAACAAATCCCCATCTGTAAAAGGCTTCTTGTGTATGGCCAAAATGTGGCTAACATGAAATGATGCTTCAGTCGCAGCCTTATTTAGAGAAGCGGGTTTGGAGAAAAGCGGCTGCTGAGCCTTCAACTCTGATTTCAACGCTTGAACTTTCTTAGCGCGGATTGAGCTCTTTGATGGAAAGCTGTCTTTGAAATTCTGGTGGTTTGTGTTGTGATGCCACTTCAAATTTTCTCGCTTAGACAGTGCCTGCTTTTGGTGGCACAACATACACACACACACACACTTGTCTTTTACCAAGGTAAAAAGAAATTCCTCCTCCCAATGTGGATGAAAATTGTAGGTTTTCGCTTTCTTTCGTGGTGCCTCTGCCATGCTAACTAACTGCGTGTCAACAACGTTGCACACTCTCACAGGGGTGCCACCTATATTGACATTTGTGACAGTAAACGTCCTGACACACGGCACATGTCTCATTTAATGCAGCGCTACACTGAAAAAAGACACAAGCTGGATTGAAAGAGAGGCACTTAAACCAAACATTAATCAGGCATAGACCCATGTATTTCTGTATTAATGTTTGTTATTTCGGGAGCTACAAGGAAAGTTTCCGAGATTGACCAGTCGATTGCAATCGTCACGTTGGTGACCACTGCTGTAAAGTATCTTTTTCCAGGTAGCTTTGCTAAACACTGCTGAGACAGTCTGATTCGGTATCGTTCTCAGCTGATCTGGTGATGCTAGAAACAGCATAATTATTTTCAGCACATAACCACAGGACATGTCCTTTATCCTGCAAATTGCTGTGCTTTGATCAGTGTTCAAGCTTTTCACAAGCTCATTTTGGGCCATTCGCAGAAATACATCAGGAGAACAGAGAGTACAAACATATTTTATATACGACTGGATAAACTGTTGCATATCCCTTTAAAAAAAAAACAATGTGGACGTTAACAGATATTTATTTTTGGAAGGTGGCTTGTCGTAATGCTTAATGACTCGTTAAGTATTTGTTGATAATCTTGAGTCTAAACCTTCTGACAGCAGCTGAGATTTGTGTTAAAAAAGTGGACCAGGTGTGTGTGTTTCTGTTTCATCGTCAACAAATTCATCACCCAGTCATAAATCTGAGATCAGGGACGAAATTGAACCAGAAAATTTTGGTAAACATGAGGCAGGTCTGATTGAAAATGCACCATGATGTGATTTTTTTTAACTGATTTTAATATTTTTCAAAAAATTTTATTCTGTATTAATTCTGCAAGGGAAACTTTGACTTCTGCATTTAACCCATCCAATGTGAGAAAACACACTCGGAGCAGTGGGCTGCTACACACTGCGGTGCCCAGAGAGCAGTTGGGGGTTAGGTGCATTGCTCAAGGGCACTTCAGCCATGAATGTGAAGGAAGGGAAGGTGCAGCTCACTCCCAAACATTTTTCCTGCTGGTTCTGGAATCAAACCAGTGACCTTTCGGTCCCAAAGCTGCTTCTCTATCAAAATACATATAAGAAAATGGAAGGATACTTTTTGGCAATGTCCAGCACTGGGCCTTGGCCTGATACCAGCACACACTTGTCATGATATTTCCTGAACATTCTCAGAGGACTATGTGACATCATGACTTGATCTGGGGATATCTGTGGGAGAATGATAACATTTACATTAGCATTGACACATACATAAGTAATGTTCCAAGTATAAATCTTATATCCACCTCAAATTTAAAATATATTTACTGAGGAAGGAAAAAGGCAAAATGAAAAGAAAAACAGGCAAAAAAGAAGTAAATGATTCCCTTTGTTTTGTTAACAATGCATCCATGAACACTCTTTATCCATCAGGGAGATGGGAGAAGCAGGAGTCAAACCCTGCCGACTTCAGATGTGAGGTGGGGTACACCTTGTCCAGGTCACCAGTCCACTGTAGGGCTAAAACAGACACAGACAACCCTTTACACTCACATTCACACCTATGAGCAATTTGGAGTAGTCAATTCACTTAATGAGCATGTCTTTGGACTGTGGGAGGAAACCAGGGTATCCAGACGAAACCCACACAAGCATAGAGAACATGCAAACTCCACTTAAAAATGCTTTTTACTTAATTCAAACCCAAGTCTGTTCTGTTTCAGTTCTGGTGGCGTCGTGGTCAGCACATCCGCCAAACAGGAAGAAGGTCCTGGGTTTGGGTCCTGGGCTTGGCATGGGTATTTCTGTGTGGAGTTTGCAAGTTCTCCCCTTGCTTGTGTAGGTTTCCTTCCCCAGTAAAAGCTTGCATATTAAGCTTGCTGCTTGCATATTAAGCCAAAAGGCTGTTTCAAATTGCCCCTAGGTGTGAGTGTGTGCAAATGGTTGGGTGTTGGACCTACGATGGACTGGCGAAATGTTCAAGTAGTCTGAGATAGGCACCAGCCTCCACGTGACCCTAGTAGGATTAAACGGTTGAGCAAATTTACATTTACAGCATTAGGCAGACGCTCTTATCCAGAGCAACTTAAAATGATAATTTTTATACAACTGAGCAATTGAGGGTTAAGAGCCTTGCTCAAGGGCACAACATTGGTGACTGTGGGGATTGAACCACTGACCTTTGGATCAATAACCCATCGCCTTAACCACTAAGCCACCACTGGTTTGGAACATGGAGGCAGTGGTGCCACCACTGGTTTGGCAAATAAGTGAATGAATGCATATTTCCGTTCATATAAAGGTAGTCCTGGAGGACCCCCTGCCTTGCACATTTTAGTGTGTTCCTTGCTCCCAACACCCCTGATTTAAAGCTAGTGAAAGCTAGTTAACAGCTCTTCAGGATTTGAAATGGGTGTGATAGAGCAGGGAAAGCACTAATATGTGCAGGACAGGGGGTCCTCCAAAGAGAGGGTTAAGAACCACTGTTCTAAAAGATGCAAATAAGACTCCTGAGAGGGCTGAAAGAAAAGAACTTTTTCCATTGTCGGGGGAATAATAAAGTTCAGATCCTGATGCTGCTACTCTTAGCTAACCAGGAGCCAAGGATATAAAATTAGCTGCACTCTGGGTGGGGGACTGTGTATAAGGAAGGAGGCAGATAGTGGTTTCCTCTGTGTGGATCAGATTTCCCTTCACCCTTGCTGATTTGCAGCTTTCATATGATAAATAAGAGGTGGCTGGTGGGTGGAAATTGGCAGGATTCCAAACTGAGAAGGAATGATCTGTCCAGTATGTCATTAATCCCGACTCAACTCTTGCATTCTATATATTTATTTATATATACACACATGTACATATATATATTTGTATATTTGTATCCGATATTTTTTTTCCTCAGATGTATATTTTATTATATTTTTATTTTATTTTATTCTATATATTTTCCTATTTCTATCATTTTGCCTTTATATAGATTTCATATTTATCTGACCTTTGCTCTTTTGTTTTTCTCCTTGT
>JAOUQZ010044617.1:0-11311 GCA_028564935.1 Neosilurus hyrtlii | reverse complement strand
GTGTGTGTGTGTGTGTGTGTGTGTGTGTGTGTGTGTGTGTGTGTGTGTGTGTGTGTGTGTGCGCGTGTGTGTGTGTTGGCCCTGGGATGGACTGGCAAGCTGTTCAGACAAATTATCAGTATGCCTAAGGCACTATGCTAGGTTACTGTATAATATACAAGTTACTAATATATAACATTTAGCTTTACATAGCTAAGGTGCAAGTGATCTAATAAAATGATATTAGATGCTGCTTAAAAATTTAAAGCTAGAAGGTTAGCAGTCTTGCCCACTTGTATACACAATGTAATAGGTTCATAATGGTGGTTTTGAAGGCAGTATGGGAATATAGTTGTGAGGGGTAAGTGGAAATAGGGTGTAAATATATATAAGTATATATATATTGTATGTGGGAAAAAAATCACAGTACTACAATTTCATCCCGACAAGCCTGTTTCGTGGTTGCTCATATATATATATATATATATATATACACTACATGCTTATGTACTCTAGATATTGGTAGTTCATCATCCAAACTCCAGAAATATCTACAGTTAGCTCTGCTGAGTGAGATAAGCTAGCTGGCCAGCTCTTTTGATGTTTTTACGGTATAAAAGCGTTGATTTAAATAGCTGATGCATGTGACAAAGTTCTGGTTGTTTTAAATATGTTTAAGTGCTTCTACAGGTTATGCTCAGGAATATGTGTACAAAGTATCTTTGCTACATAGCTAAGAATGCTACTATATGAATGGAAATATATAAATATTGAATCAATTAATTAATTAATCGAATGAATGGATTGGGTGAACCTATTCATTAAAGTAATTCCTTTACACATCCCATCAAATATACTACACCATTAAAAAGATGGAGGATTGGGTTATACACAAAGACAGGGAATGCATATATATGAGCTCATCATAATGGAGCTTTAAAGCATTTGACACTGAGACGTTTGCAATACACATGCCTCTGGGACAGAAGCCAATTGACTCAGCTGCATATAGATTAGCCTTTAGATGGCTTGTGCAAGTGCAAATGATAGCAGGTATTCCACCCAACACAAGCTTATATAACTACTGTATGTTCATAGACTTGCATGAGGCAGAGAGGCTTTTGCGTTACCGAAGAAACCAAATTATGCTCTGTTCTTATTTTGACAGCTTGCTTCACTAAGCCTTGTGCAGATGTACAAATAAATAAGATTCTCATGTTGTCTCCTGCATCCCAGAAAATTTACCTTGTATTTCACAAAACGATCTCGCAGTGTGTTTCCATTACTTGCACTTTTTAAAGGTGTAGTGGTTTTGGCTGGACTCCCGAGGCCATATACTTAAAACACATGCTTAGGCTAGAAAGCCTGAATGCTATTGCGAAAAGATAAGATTTGTGAATTGGCAGGCAACATGATTGACTGATAATGCTTCCTTATCCTGGTTGCTTGGTTACTGATGGGACATCATCTCTCATTTATCATCAAAGAACCACAATGAACACAGTTTGAACTTTTATTAACAAACTTCAAGTTAATACAATTATTATAAAATATTAATTAAAATAAATAAAACAACAATAAAATAAAGGATAATAAAGCATAGTTTAACCCTATTCTGGACCTTTAGGGTCCAATGGACCCCTGGTTATTTGTTTAAGCTGGAATGTTTTTAATAAAAGTTTTGTATATTTGAGAATATGTTTTGTGTCTAAGGTCCAGTGGACCCCAAATTAACTTTGCATTTTTATGTAGGTACTAATCTCTTAATTAGTTATATATGCTTTATCCCAGACGGTTACCTTTGCTATCTGAGAATTGAACCCAGAAGAATGGCCCAAAGACAGAGATTCACAGTTGGTGAAGTCATATGTAGATATGTGTGATCATTGTGCGAAGATTCATTATTTTCACAAGGCTACAATATTATATAAACTTTCACAATATTTATATTGTGTTATGAACACTGCACTGTTTTGTTGCTACCGTAGAAGTATTGAGTGCATGAGAGTCAATGGCCCCCCATGGGTTATTGCTACACTATATATCTGATATTATACCAGATCTCCCAAGGAACACATATTATTTATGGTAGAACAATTAAGGAGGTTTTGTTTGAGAAAACCATCTTCATGTTTGTACTCACATGTAATGAATAAAGAAAAAGAAAAATTTTTGGTATTCTTATCAATCGTCTTTTTTGTGAAAATGTGACAATCAGCGATTATTTAACACTAAAATATTCTCTGTAATTGGGAAAAATATGAGGACAAACCCAAAAGGTACATAGGTGAACACCAACCAAGAATATTCATGTTATCTTTCATGTGATCCAATGGAACCCTGAAGACCTTTAAGGTAGCTACAGAGTCCTGAATAGGGTTAAAGTAAACTACATGTCTAATTGACCTTTAAATTTAAGAAATACCATTTTATTTCATTTAGCTTCACCTAGAATGGAATACATTTTAAAAATTACCCAAATGTTACCTTGTATCACATACTGTGTCCTAAAATGTATGACGTTTCTGTGTCTCTGTAATCTCATTCATCTTGTTTCTAGCTGTCTCGATTAGGCTGATCAACATCACTCACCAAACTTATGAAGGTTTCAATATTTTGTCATTGTCTGTTCATTCATTTTCCTCAATTCATTTTCTGAACCGGCACTGGGCGAAGATGTGGTAAACCCTGAACAACTTGAAACAGTCAGTTAGCCTAATGTGCATGTCTTTGGACTGTGGGAGAAAACCGGTTTACCTGAAGGAAACCCACACAAGCACAGAGAGAACATGCAAACTCTAAACAGAAATGGCCTTGCCAAGCCTGGAACTTTGCAAGGTCATTTCTTGCTTTGAGGTGGACGTGTAACCACTACACCACCATGCCACCCTATTCACTGTATCTGGGATGTTGAATGATTATTTTGTGGGTCGGTCTACGTATCTCTTAAGATAATCTAAAAAGAGGAAATTTCATAACTGGAATTAAATAAAATATTATCTGAATGGGTAAGAAGAAATGAATTCCAGACTTGAATAGAGTGTAAGTTAGCATCACAGTTAGCATCATGAGTTTGTTTACCATAGAACTGCACAGTTGCTTCTTGTCTAGAAGAGCCAAAGTGGAAACTTGATTGAATCAGTGGTTAAGACTTTGGGCTACTGATCAGCATTTTGTGAGAACCTTGTATCACCAAGCTCCATTCTTATCTCCTTGAACAATGACCTCAGCTGTGAGCTCTTTGATAAATATGGTGTCTCAAATGTAAGTTGCTTTTAAATAATAATAATAATAATAATAATAATAGTAATAGTAATAAATAAAGCAAATAAATATATTTTATATATATCTACTGTAAATAGGTAAGGGTGAACGGCATATTGCTGTCATCCATGTAAAAGAAAAGAAGATCAGTGTCACATATTTATAAAATGAAAAAAGTTTAGTGTTACATTCATTCATTCATTCATTCATTCATTTTCTAAACTGCTTATTCCTAATTAGGGTTGCGGGGAGGCTGGAGCCCATCTCAGCCGACTGAGGGCGAGGGCGGGGTACACCCTGGACAGCTCGCCAGGCCATCGCAGGGCCAATAGTCACACAACCATTCGCACTCACACTCACACCTAGGGGTGATTTGAAACAGCCAATTAACCTACTGTGCATGTTTTTGGACTGTGGGAGGAAACCGGAGTAACCGGAGGAAACCCACGCAAGCACAGGGAGAACATGCAAACTCCACACAGACACGCCCGAACTGGGAATCAAACCCAGGACATTCTTGCTGTGAGGCGGATGTGCTAACCACTACGCCACCGTGCCGCCCTGTTTATTGTTACAATCGTAAAACGTAAAATATCACGTTATAACATTGTTAAAATTTTCTAATTATGATAATAGATTATCATGTTATTCCAACATACTATATTGTTACTACAATAAAAATTTATTGTTATAAGTTTATAAGTGGTGATAATTTATACTGTATATCAGAATAATATAAAAATATATTCTTATAACATAAAAAACATAATTTTTAGCATAATAAATATTACATTAATATAGCATTTAAACGTTTATTGTTGTAATGTGATAAGTTTGTATGTAAAAATAACACAAAAAATGTTATTTGTATGTTAAAATAACATAAATATATATTGTAATAACATGAAATGTTTAACGTTGTAACTTTTATATTATAACATGACACCGATCTTCTTTTCTTTTACCTGAGTGGCAGCAATATGCTAGTGTAGTTAACATTAACAAACCTTGAATGTTAGTAATGTTAAACCACAAATTAACATTAACAAAGTAGTAAGCTTACATGTCGATAACATTTGTTCAAAATGTTAATGAAATACACCAATCTTAATACTGTACAATCATGATAAAACTAAATATATAAAAAGATTAGCCAAAATTGTTTTTAAGTAGTTAGCAACTTTTTAGACTTTAACAGCCACATAGATGTTTATTATACCTGTGAACACTGTGTGATTATTTTTAATCATGAATATGAATTTGGGTTAAATCAGCTGTTTATTTTTTTACCTTATTTTCATTATTATTAATGCTCAGAAATGTCAAGTTAATTAAACATTGATGTGAGTCATGAAACTTAAAATAAGTATATTTAAGTAGCAGTGGTATCAGTAGTCATCCATCGAATGTACCTGGATTAAATTGGCCCTTGAATTATGTTTTTATACCAGTAAGAAGAAGAATATTTACAATTCAAGCTGCATTAAAAAATCATTCTGGTTCTTCGAAAGGTCTTTTCCCAAAGGCATGTCTTTTGAACAAGTTTACGGTAAAAGTACCACTTGCTGAATCTGTTGAACATGTGAAGCTGTGTGCACTTGCCATGCAAGCCTCTGATCTTTTTTGGTTATTGCATAATCAGCTAATGTCGACCCCAGTCAGAATCTACTAGACTGGAATGAGGGCCCTGCAGGCTGAGCTGTCTCTACATGTTACTGTAAACTTAAACACACACATGCACACACTTGCATACACAAGACACATGCAGTCATACACACAAGGATGTCAAAATAACTAGAAGAAATAATGAAAGAGCATTTTTTTACTCAGGTGTGGCTAAAAAGTGGTAGACTAAGTGGATTGAATAATTTAGTATATATGCCAAACCAAACATGACAGAAACACATAAACAAACAAACAAACAAACAAACAAACAAATAAATAAAGTTAAAAACTGCTAAGTGCATCATTAAATATAGCTTAAACCTACTAGGGTTACATCTCAGCCCTAAACACCCTAAACAGCTCAGCAGACCAACGCAGGGGCAACATAATACACAACCATTCACACTCACACTCATATCTAGGGGCAATTTAGAATAGTCAATCAGCTTAATGCACATGTCTTTGGACTATGGAAGGAAACCAGAGTACTCAGAGAAAACCCACACAAGCTCGGGGAGAACATACAAAATCCACACAAGCCCAGGACTCAAACTCAGGACCTTCTTACTGTGAGGTTGATGTGAACCACTACACAACCAAATTATAAGATGCATGCCAGTGACCTTTAATTCATATGAAAGGGGTCTGATGTCTTGTTACATGGGGCACCACGCATGTGCAATATATGATCACTGCAGGACCTAGAGGAGTCCATGTAGGTACTTCACTCTGGTAAGGGCTTGGTATGACATGTTTAGCATTCATGCAAGGTTAAGATGACCGATTACCTTATAATAATTTTTTGTAGATTACTTATAAGTGCCAGGAAGATTTCATACATGTAATTTCCTGAACTTTGTTATAAAAAACAGCCCTCATGTTTTGACTTTATTTGATCTCTTTTGGAAATGAAAAGCCAGTGAAGATCCACAGATACATGGATGTGTTGTGTTTTACTGTTGCGTGTTAGTTTGCTTGGCTCAATTGGAATTTGCCACCATAATGACCCTCATTTGCACCTTACTGTAAATGAAATCTATTCTGATGAATATGGAAGGGTGTATATGACTTAGTAAGGCACCAATCACACATAATAATCTTTATCATGTATGTATGAAGTTGTTACGATTTTTATAAAAATCTATTAAAGGTCTTTTGGCACAGCTGTTATAAATGTTTTGTAAAATTGTTTCAGTTGGCTTTCCATAAGTGTACCCACCAAATATCCAGCTGTGTTTTATCCACCATTGTAGATACCCAGATTGTTTTTGTCTGGTAAGTTGTGTAATATAATATATAATATACACTGCCTGGCCAAATAAAAAGTAGCACACATGAATATTTTGTTGTTTCGCCTTTAGTCTTGCTTGCAACCCGTAATCGTCATGCCGTTCTTTCAACAAACTTAAGGAACATAACATTTATTTCCCTCCAGTGTTGGGTTCATTTCTCACCGACGTCTTGAGGGAAAAACTAAACCACTCTATAACGTTTTCTCCAGCACATCCTGAAAACCTTCAATAGGGTTAAGGTCAGGACTCTGGGGTGCCAATACATATGTGAAAATGAGTCTTTCTTTCATTATTTGACTCCCCATTTTATATTCGTGCTATCAGGGAAGAAAAAGTCCACTGATGTGATGACCTGCTCATTCAGTACATTTAGGTCATCAACTGACTTCACTTTATTGCCACATTAATGTTCCTGAGCCTCGACCTGACCAACTGGAGGAACAATGCCTTCGAGATTATGCGCTGAGATCAAGGCCAAATGCACTCCATGAAAACATTAGAGTGTGCACCTTTTTTTTTTTTTGGCTGAGCAGTGTATTGTATAATGTAACATCAGTACATACACTCTCTCACTCACTCATTTACTGAATTGCTTAGTCCTGCACATAAGCTACTAGGGTTGCAAATCAAACCCAGGACCTTCTTGCTGTGAGGCGGATGTACTAACCACTGCACTGCAATCCTGCCCAACATGAATAATCTATGTACTGACACAAAAGCTGCTTTTAGGTACTTTACGTGTTAGCGCTGGACAGAAATAGGCTCTGTCTCATTATCACAACAGGAAATTGATTATTGTTCAAAGACTTGAATAGAACAATACAACAACATTGCTTGTGAATTTTGTTCAAATTGTCCTGTATTCTGTGACTTTATTACCTTAGAGAAAGACTCATGAGGCAATTTTATATTTTTAAGTATGGCCTCTTAGTAGTTTCATCCAGATTATGATGTCAGTCATGTAGCATGTGTGATGTAATCTCTGTGGTTACATTTTGTCTGATTGTGACTAAAATGCTGTGAACTGAAATACCTGGAATGCAACGTGACCATACATGTGGCAGGAGGTGATACGCTTATTCCTTACCTATACAGTTCTGACCTGAAATCACAAAGAGAGGGGTATCACTCTAGGGTTCTCATATTTTTATCCAAATCTTTCTAAGACTATGAAGCAAACCCAAGAATCTCGTCATGTGTCCATTTCTTTTGCATCAGTGACAGAATTTTGTCCTAAGGTATTTTGGGACATGTATTAATTCATTATGTTTTAGAAATGTCCCACATTAGGCTAATTCATTTATCCATCCAGCCATGCATTATCAATACCAATTATCCATCAGGGGCGGCATGGTAGCACAGTAAGCACGTCCGCCTCACAGCAAGAAGGCCTGATTTTGATTCCCAGGCACGGGCGGTCCTGTTTGGAGTTTGCATTTTCTCCCCATGCTTGCGTGGGTTTTATCCGGGTACTCTGTCTTTCTCCCACAGTCCAAAAGCATGCACAGTAGGCTAATTGGCAGTTCCAGATAGCCCCTAGATGTGAGTGTGAGTGTAAATGGTTGTATGTGTAACATGGTAAGGATCGAGCACATTACCTCTCACCCGCTTCACAACCTGCTGACCAGCCACAGGAGCACGTTCAGTGAGAGACTGATAACACCTAAATGTACCACTGAACAACACAGGAAATCATTCCTACCTGTGGCCATTTAACTGTACAACTCCTCCATATAGCAGCAATATCCACTGTAATACATTTGTGTTTTGCCTTACACTTACATTCTACTGTTTATCATACTGATAATACCGTACATATTACTCACTGACAGGATTCATTCTGTATCTGTTTATATAGATATTTGCTCATAGATATTTACTTGGTATGGAGCAACTCTGTGCAAACAATTTCCTCCGGGATCAATAAAGTATTCTGATTCTGATTCTTATAATATTCTTATCAATATACTAAAATGGTATGTTTTTGTTTAGTGTCTGTTACATAAAGTAAAATGGGGTCTGGAACAGGTTGAATGTTAAAAGGAGCTGGGCAATAATACAGAGGGAAATTATATCTTATAAGGAGTAAAGCTCAGTGGGTTTACTGTGTGTCCATGTATTTGGCTGAGTGAAGATATCTTAGGTTCTTGTGGTCAGTGAACACTACAAAAAGATGAGCTGCACACTTCTACCAGTGTCTCTACACCTTGAGTGATACATTTACCGCCAACATCTCCTGGTTCCTGATGTTGTAGTTTTGCTCTTCTTTCAAGAGCATCTTAAAAAGGAATGTAGAGCGTATTTTACATTTTCTCCAAATCTCGATAACAGAGCTGTTTTCACTGGTTCTGTCTGATCTGGGTGTTGCAGTGTGGGTGCTGGAGTCAACACTGACTTGAGTTTGTTGAAGACTGTTTTAGGGATTGTGATGAAGCTGAATCACGTGATAAAGCAGCGCTAGGAATTGACACTGCACGTCTTTGAGGACACAGGGAAATCATTATTCTGCCATGGCTCTCACATTGTCTCCAGCCACAGTGATACCATCCTGCCTAATGATGTGTCCCAGGAATGAGACTGTAGAGATGTAGAACTCACATTTTCCCCATGACAAACACCTGATTTCCCATAAGGTGAGACAGAACTGTATCACTGATGAAAGTGTGCAAGATATAGCATGGCCAGAGGTGGTGCTAAAAGCTGTCTTCCACTTGTCCCCCTCTTGGATCTGAACCAGGTTTTAAGCACAACACAGGTGTAGCTTAGTGAAGATGCATACTGAGCAAACCTGGATGAGGACTGGGAGAATGAATGGGAGGGAATGGTGGTACTGAAATTATGGTAGGTTCAGTTGTGTTTCTACACACAGAAGAACCCTACTGAGGTTCAGGTTGGGGATGGAATGATGTACCCCTCTTGAATTGCCTTCTGGACATACCCCTCCAGAGCCTGTTGCTTGGCGAAGTGTAGTGGATAAAAGCAGCCATATGGAGCAGCAATGATGGACAGCAGCTCAGTGGCACAGTCATATGGACAATAGGGAGTTTAGCCGTTGGCTTTGGGTTTACTGAACACATCACAATTCAATATATTCCTTGGGGATCTGTACTGGTTTGTGCTGACCTGGACTTTTCAATAGACATTGACATGAGGGAAAACTGGTACCACTGTAGACAGTGACGGAGACATGCTCAGACCGAGCAGTAATCTCACCATTATCTCAGGAAATGCTTATGTCATTAATATGCAGCCCCTGGACACCAAAAATGAGAGAGTGCTTAGGAGAGACAGTAATCAGGAAAGGTTTGCTATGCAGGCTGCTTACACAAAGAGGTTTGGTGCATTCTTTGATGGTTCTGGAGCATCCATCAATGGTGCTAATCCGTAGAAAATTTGGAAGAGTGATGAAAAATATCTTGAGCTTGTGAGTCACAGCTTGGTAAAGAAATTTGGCAGCAGTCCCCAGAGTTGATCAGTGCAAAAATATATTTTGTCTTAATGCATAGTATGGACTTGTAGAGTAATAAAAGTAACTCACCACAGGGAGTTCAGAAGAGCAAACCTCCCAATTGGAGGAGACTTTGGAGTGGCGAGCATTGCGGGCAGTACCCTGCACAGTGGTGTGACTGTGGTCTCCACGGTAGATGTATAGCACCTCATGTCTCTTTCTCTCACATTCAGGGAGGGATAAACAGGCATGGCTAAGTTACATAGGTTCCGGGGAGACTGGAGCGATGGCCGGAGAGATAAGTGAATGGAGCCAAGATTAGTGATCCTAAAGTAGATGATCTAATTCAATGGTCAGGTCAGTGAGTGAGTCAAAGGTCATCTTGTCATCTCGGCTTGTTCCAGCCACTTTCTGCAGATAAAATGCAGAATTCATGGGTGTAATCAGGAACTTGTCAATTACCTTGTCTGACAGCAAGCAGCTGTTCTCTGGCTTCCTTGGCCTTGGGCACATGATTGAACACTCGCCGAAACAGTTCTATGAAGCGTGTTGGCAGCGGAACATGTTCCCTACATTCCTCCCACAGAGTTTTGGCTCATAACGCTGATCGACCTATGAGTAGGCCAAGGAGGTTGGTGATCATCTAATGATACGATAAGCCTCCATGAAATGCAAAAATACTGCTGGCATTAAAAAGAAAGGCTCTGAATTAACTGGTATGACCAGAATACCTTTCAGTCTAGCAACCTGACAAGGGTGACGAGGGTAACGCTAGGGAGGGTGGGTAGTCAGGTGCAGCATACTGGCTGATGACTTGGGACAGAGCTATTGGATCTGATTTCGTGGATCTATTGTTTTCAATCAAAAAAAGAGATAGCATGACCCTGAGTCATCATGGCACTGGGAAGTCCCTCTAAGTCTGTGGCATTGGTGTTTTAGGCAAAGCAGTCAGACACAGATAACCAAGTAAACCAGGTTGCATTAATGATTTAAACATTTAATGAAAATGAAGGCAGAAAAATACAAATCAGTACACAAGTTCAAGGTCAATATTCATACAAGGTTTAGGCAGTCAGCTATCAGACACCTTGGGCAGAAGCAGAATCAAAACACTGGTGGTGAATAATGAGGTGGAGTGTGGGAGTGGGTGCATGTGGATGTTGTATTCCAGGGTGACCATGTTTGTAGGCAGATGGGGCTCATAGGAAATAGAGTCTTAACTTAATTTTACGTAAGACTGATGACATGTCTGACACACATCAACAATCAGCTTGAACATTAAGTGAGCCTTGCAGGCATTTTTTCAACACGCCACATTTCCAGTGACACACCAGATCAGACTGTGATGTAATGAGAGCTGTGTTTGTCATATTCATTTTAAAGTTATATTACAAATTTTCATTAAAACTCTTTCTTGGCATATTGTTATTTGTTGAGAATGGTATAGCCTTAGGAACAGTCAAACGTTAATCATTATGCTAGGAAAGTCATTTAATGGACCAAACTGACAGAACACCACACCCTTTAGTTACTCAAGGCTCATAGGTACACTTTCAGAAGCTATAAGCCACACACAGACACACACACCCACACACATGCACACACACACACACACACACACACACACACACACACACACACACACACACACACACACACACAC
>JAOUQZ010044616.1:0-11312 GCA_028564935.1 Neosilurus hyrtlii | reverse complement strand
TTCCCTTTCCGTAAGAAGGCAGTCGTTTGTATTTGTGTTTTCTGAAAATGTATTTTTGTTTTGCACTTCCCGGCCACTGTACATTTGGCCTTATTACTGTAAAACTGCCCTAATACGAATTGTCTCAGCGCAGGACCCAACCTTCTCAATTCATAACCAGCAGCAGCGTTGTGAACTTGAGAGCCATGTTGGTGTAAGGCAGTGCCTACAGTCAGCTCAAAAAGATCATTAAAAAAGATGTATTTTTTTAAAATGGTGTCAGATTTTTTTGCATGTAGTCACAAAGCTATGCTGATCACATGGTCGGCGCTTTTATAGACACACCCCAACATATCCTTTGTTTTCTTTTTTTTGGGGGGGGGGGGGGGGGGGGGGGGGGTCCTGTACCACCTACTGCTTACTGTTTGCAGGAAGGAGAACAATTTTTAGTACATTTCTGTGTAGCATAACTGGAATAAATATCTCGGGGTGTTTGATGAAGCATCGCTACTCTACTTGGTAATTGTAGTCTAGTGGTCGTCCAATTACTTGGGCAAATTAATGACTGTTCCCTGTGCTTACGAGGCAGATTAATTAAAAAGCAAGGACTGCACATATATCTGCACATATATGTAGTCAGGACATAAAGGGACTCTGCACTTCTGTAATCTGAACCAGGGTTCAGCAGACAGCAAGTACAACCAACCAACTGCTTGGAAATGTTGCCATGTGGGGGTATTGTCATGCTTGATGTCTGTCCATCTGTCCCCAGTTGTATTCTGTGCACAGACTCAAAAACACCATCGCCGGTCATTGCCATTTTTGTTGTGGATGTTGGGACTGTGTAACTGCACAAGCCGATAGATTTTTGTGACGGTCCAATATCCAGTATGACCTCTGCTGCTGCCGCCATCTTGAAATCGTATTCTATACACTAGCTCAAAAAATACCATTTCTGATCATCAACATTTTTGGTGTAGATGTTGGGAATGTGAAACTGCACAAGCTTATTGATTTTCGTCGTCGTTCAGTATGGCTGCCGCAACCACCATCTTGAATCTGTATCTGTGCACTAGCTTAAAAACACCAACAAGCAGTAAAAATTTTGGTGTAGATGTTGGGACTGTGAAACTGCACAATGTCATCATTTCTTAATGTGGTCCATGGACTAAGTCGTATTGCTTACTTTGACAGGCTGTGTTTGGTGTTTGTAGGAAATGGATTATTTGATAAACCTGTGCAGTATGTAATTACTCCTTGATGAATTATCCTCATGTATTTCAACTGTGCTTCAATATCGTACCAATATTCCTTCATCTTCTTTTATCGTGTCCTTTCTCAGCCCAATGTACCAGATATGTAGGTGAAAACCGGGAAATTGATTCAGAGGAAACATCTTTTTCTGATGGAGCCATTCAAAAAGTCAAATGTGTCCTTGGTTATGTGCCTGTGGTCGCAGACGTTTCCAGGACAATCATCTGTAAAGGAAAGCAGTGGACTGATCTAGTCCTTCAGTGCAAAAGTAATTCTCCTTGTAGGCATTTTCTCATTCCAGCATTTTATTATACAGAATGTTCATGTATATCTGTAGTGTAGGTGGGCTTTTTTAAAAAATATATATTTTCTCTTTCTTTTAATTGGTGTAAAAAATTGATTATTAATTTTAGACATTATTATATTTTAACTAGAAAGGTCGTGTGGAAGTCCAGGTGATGTTTCCAATGGAAGATATTTAACTCCGGATGGAATTGAGTTCGGTGCAGTAGCCACCTTACAATGTAATGAAGGGTAAGTAAGGCTCAAGTCTTGTGCTTTTACTTAGTCTTTAGACTTTCTTCACATTTTTACACACATGCACAAATCCTAATTGTGGGTGTCTCGTTGTACAATCCGTCTCTGTTTGTAGATATATGCCTTCTGGATCTCAAATATCTAGAAATTGTCGAGACACCGGTTGGGACGGGAGAAACTTAGAGTGTGAAGGTAATGTGTTTTATGGACCTTCTCATGTTCAACTTGTATGTTAAAAAAATTAATAATTTGAATCAACTTAACATGTGTTTTGTTCTTTTATAGCTGTAAAATGTACAGCACCTCCCAAGATAGACAATGGAGAGTTTGAGCCCATTCAAGACGACTATAGTTATGGTGAATCTGTCATGTACAGTTGTCATGGAGAGTACATTCTCGACGGGCAATCGGATCTAACCTGTTCTAATGATGGAAAATTTCTCCCTTCTCCTCCTGCATGTGTTTGTGAGTTACGCTGGAGGTTTTTGTTCTCCATTAAGATTCACTATTTCTCCGGAATCCTGTGATCTTTATGAATTTAATAATTTTGTCCGTTCTTTGTTTTTGCAGTGGTTGAGTGTGAACCTCCTAAAATAAATTTCGCAATTAGAATTGGTGGAAAATCTCCACCCTACAGATATAAACATTTTGTGGAGTACAAATGTATTGAAGGATACGAAATGACTGGGCAAAGTCACCTGGTCTGTGAAGTAAGAGGATGGGATCACCCCCTCCCTCAGTGCATCAGTAAGATTAATCACTGTTTTATTATCCGTATCCTCTCACTTAGCAATGAAAGGTTTACTGTGAGCTTAAAATTGTGATTTAAACTTTTCATAAATAGCCTCTTCATGTTAATTATGAATCTGTGCATAGCTTGTACTTGTAGTAAAAATGGAATTAGTCTTTTCAATAGGGTTGGGTGATAAGATGGTTTAAATTGTCCACCAGAAGAGATACTGCTTCACTGGTTACACCATGAAAGTAAAACAATACTGTAATATGTGTGTGTGTATATATATATATGTGTGTGTGTGTGTGTGTGTGTGTGTGTATACCAGTAAAGACATGGTCAGTACCATTGATTTCAGACATGTAATGCCTAGAATTAAACACATCACCAACGTTGAGTTGCCACTCCCTTCTCAAATTGCACTGACCAGTGACTGAAGCCAGACTAGTCTGATATTTTCATTTGTGCAGAAATATAAATTCCAAAGAAAGAAAATAATCTCATGTGAAGAAAGCACTGTATAATCATTCAAGCCATTCTAATGAGTTTAAGTGTAAATAGACCTGCTGTTACTATGGAACACTAATAGGATACGATATATAAGGACTTATGTAAGAAGAGGACATAAATAATGTAATTAAAACCAATTCTAATGTAGCGCCTATTTTCTACATTATCCAAGCTTCATGGCGGACAGTCCTTGAACTTTACGAGCGCCCGTCTACTACAACTTGTTCATCTAGTTCTTCATTTGACATTGTTTGTCTCTATGAATTTTCCATGAATATTTTTTGCAACATGATTAAACCAGTCATGCCAATTTAAACACTGATACTGAGAACAGTGGTGGTTTTGCGGCTTGTTCTGTTTGTGATTCTCTTTATTTCATCAGAACAGTGAAATTCTATTGATCGTCAGGTTATCATTTTTTGCATATGAAACTTCGTAGTAAATACAGTGCTTGCCAGTAACTGCCTGACTTTGTATAAATATTTGTTTTATTTTAAATTTTTTTTATTTGAACCCGATGGGTAAAAGATTTCAATGACATTTAACTTAAACATTGCATGCAACAAGCATTACATTCGAGCCTGAATTGTGTATAGTAGGCTAGGCTTTGGTTAGATATGAATAAAATGGAAACGGAAGCCGGGTCCATCCTCTATTGATTGATTGATCTCAAGCCATATTATTTTTAGTGGATAATAAAATAATACATGTCATGATGTGTAGTCTAGTTTGTTTGTTTTTTTAAATATTAATTTGTCCTTTTTTTTTTTTTAATATAGAGAGTGCAATAGGTCCAAAACCCAGCCCAGTTCCACCCATAACCCCATCCCCACCCTCACCAGACAGTAAGTCATATTTTCTTCTTTCACCAGTAACAGTAACGATCCCTGATTGTTCTGCTTTAGCCTTCATGAATGTAGATAATGGTGATAAATCATCTGAACATGTTGCATGTCTTCTGACCTGGTATTCTGAAGTAACACCCTGTAATATTGTTATTGATAGACACCGCTCGGAATGTTGGGATCGGGATCGGGGTGACAGTTGTCATTCTGGGTAAGTCAAGTGTATGTTGAGTGAACAGCTGAGTTTGCACCTGCCTGATAAATGTATTTAAAGGGAAATTAACCCCAAACTTAATAGAAGCTTGCATGCGTTGTATACGTCTTTGCACGTCAAAAAGTACTTTTTTTTTTTTACCAATTTCTAGCTTCTTCCTGAAGGAAAAAAGAAACAAGTGATAAATCCCCACATGGGGGGTGGGTGACATTTTACTATGAAAAGTCACATGTGATTCACGTGTATGTACGTGACAGTAAATACGGAAGTAATTTGCGTACGAATAAACGGACTTACCATTCGTTCCTATAAACCAGTCAATTTTTGATGTATGTGAGCGTAAGCCCATATTATGAATGTTTGTGCCCTGTGATGGCCTGGTGAGCAGTTCAGGGTGTACCCCGCCCTCGCCCAAAGTTGGCTGAGATGGGCACCATCCTGCCTGCGACCCTAATTAGGATTAAGCGGTTCAGGAAACGAATGAATGGCTACTAGGTCCGGTACTGGTGAAGTCGGCCGCCGTCACGACTGCTCCTACCACCTTTTTTCTTTAGTTTTTCAAGTTAATTTTTTATTCACGGAACCAGCGTATTCTCCAACGTGGAGTGCATCCGTTACAGGAGAGATACTCTTATTTCCACTGGTTTACAACGTACTCGTCACTCGCATGTACGTAACATTCAGCAGCGATATGGAAGAGAAAGTCTGTGTATAGAAGCGTTATATGTTACTATATAACAGTGTTTTTCTCCCCAAGATTTAAAAGAGCTCAGTGTTTGAAATAATGTGTGTTATATTTAAATTGTTTTCCGTTTTAAATGATTTCATGTTGAATTCACGTTGCAGCGTTAATTGCCGGTGGGGTGTATTTCATGATGAAAGGGTAAGTTTAAATCTAGTGTCCTAACAGTGTTACTTACATTATTTCAGTTTTCTTTTATTTGTCCTTTTCCAAACTAATGCGGTTAGTCCATGTTCACAGCATGCAAACTGCTTGCAGCTTATTTTAACAAGAATGTCTTGTTTTTTTGCATGTATGTTTTTTCCCCATGCTAATGTACTCCAGAAAGATTCAGTAACTGAGACTGGTCATGGCATTCTTACTGAAAATATGAATAGATTTAGTACACATGAACAGCCAAGTGTTTAATATTTTTATAGCCTTGTATTTTTCATGAAATTTGTTGGAGTTGCTTTTAAATTACTTGAGAAACAGGTTGAGGTTTAACAGGCCAATGCTGGACTTTTGGCTTTCAGCCCTGTTTGGGGAAAGGTGCCCACTAGAAATGAAGGAGTGTAACGTCATCACCGTCCTGGTAAGGAACTCTGATAGTCACATATTTGAATATTGTGAAATCATTTAAATTATTAGACCAGTGGTCTAAATTAACTTTATTTCGGGTTAAAAAAATAATAAAGCTTCATTTATAGGTTATAAATGATAAACACTGCAAAATCAAATACCAAAGCTACATGACTTCTTGAAGAATTTATATCCTGGCATGTTTTTTCCTTGCGTTTAAACTAACAAGCAACAACCTGCACCTGTTACTGTAAAGTCTGCATGAAAGGTTATATATGATGCAATAAGAAGAAGCTACAGTCCGAATTTTTACATAGAGTTTTGCGAAAGGGAGCAACTACCTGCAGGTGTGCACTAAAGTTAGTTAAAGTTAGCACATGGGACCGCACAGTGCACAGGATTGGGAAAAAGAAATCATTCATGCCTGTCGTTTCATTTAACTGGATCATAACCTAATAATAGAATTTAGAAAATCACCATTTTGTCTGCCACTTGTTTGCAAAATGAACGGTCACGTGTCACTTGTAACTAACCTGATTGCTAAGCTTGCTATGAGAAATGCATGTTATTGCTTATTTGACTCTTAATGCTTCTAATGGTAAATAGAAATATACTTGTCACTCTGTATTGCATTTTTCCCCTCTGGATGGTTATTTATTTTCACTGTGCCCTTTTCTAGAGAGTAATCCACGTGAACACTATCCAGCGGATCCAAAACCATGGTGTCATTCTGCTTTCTACTGCTCTGTATGTTTCCCCACTGAGCTGATTGAACATCTAAGGATATGAACTGCAAGCTCCTATTTAGTCTTTTGCTCTTGGATTTTTCCACACAAATGATGTGAAATTTGTGCTTTGGTTTTGACTGAAGACTTGATACTAAGAGACAGAGGCTCCCAACTATTTTATCAACAATGATTAGAACTTTAGAACTTTTGCTGGAAAGGATATGATCAGCGGAATAGTGTTTTCAATATATACTACATGCAAACATGTTACTCTTTTTGTTTAAAATTTTTTATAGTTGATTGTTGCCTTATTCAGAGTTTCTGGGGTGGATAACGTAAATTAGGATACATTACAGGGGAACAGTGCGGTCTGATTGGTCCACTGTCGGGATTAACAAACATGCCAAGGTGATGATGCTTGAAGCAAATTGATGAACACTCAAGGTTTGTCATGGTCACCTGGACCAGGCTTCATGGTCACGTTTCAAAATGGAAATAAATAAACCGTATAAATCTTGTTTAAATTATTTTTTTCCTTTGTAAAATATACTAAAACATTACTTGAGGTGTAAAAACACTTCTTTACGTATGTTTCCATGTAGTATGTACTTTAACTCTGAATGAGCTAAACAGACGTGCTAGCATTGCTCAGAATGCACAGCTCACCTGACCCTCCTCTGTCATGGTTAAAATATGTAAAACCAAACTACAAAAATGTTTTAGTTTGCTGTTCTTTTCAGTTCAGTATTTGCGTTCGAGTCTTTTGCTCTCATAGCCCTGTTGTTATGGCCCCGTGGTTGAGAACCTGTGCTTTGTGTGAATTGACTCATTTGAGTTAGTTAAATAAAATAAAAAAAAAATTGGAGAGTGGGAGTATAAACCATACATAACTAAAATACTTTCTGCTTTTCCACACAGATAAAAATTCAGCTTGGTTTGGCGTAGTCTTGATGTATGAAACACTTAATCCTAATCTGTCTTTAGCGCTCACTGCCTTAAGTATAATCACTTGCAAGAGTCAATAGCTAATCAATCAAACAGACCAATTTGGGTTCTTCCTGCTTATCTTCGGACAGAATCTTTACATTATTCCATGTGACGACGTTAGACAAATCCTTTAACCCGAACTTCCTGATGTCTCCTGCATTTGTACTGTTTTAAATCAACACTTAAACCCACGGCGTCAGAAACTCTCAGCACGGTTCATTTTGCTTTTTTGTGCCTGCTGCAGCTGAATCATGCATACCAAGAGCGACTGTGCCACAGTGTACCACTGTTTGCTTCAAGGCAAAATTATTTCACTGAACAAGACACTGTTTTCTCAGTAAACATGACTAGTAGCTGAAATGTGCACTTTATTAAAAATGTAAACGAAACCATGACTTGCTACGTAGCAAGTAAACTCCCTGACTATAGTATAATAGTCTATAAAATATTTTATAATATTTATAAGAGTAAAGATTGTGTTGGAGATTTGACTTGCATGAAAATGCATGAAGATGAAAAGGAGGTAAAAGATTTGTGTTGTGAATTTGATTTGTTATTAAAACAGTTAAAAACTGGAATGATTGTGCATACTTCTACAAAAGATAACCAAAGCCTTAATTAGAAATAGGAAGGAATCAAACAAACTTCTTTTCTTTTTCTTCTTCTTCTTTTTTTTTTTTTAACAGGAAATGTATTGATTGTAATCTGATAATTTTTCTTTTTTCATGCTGCACTCACTGGAGAATTACAAGTTTAGCAGTAAAGCTGTAATGTAGGTTGTAGGCCGATGCTTAATGAATTTATTACTTTATTTGACAAATTATTTTATTCTTGTGTGTAAGCAGATAAATTAACTTGTGACCTTGTGGATTTTTTAATTTATTTTTTTGTACAATCTTTAAAATTGATTGCCATGATTTTCTTGTAATTATTGAGTTATTCGTGTCTGATTTTATTACTGCTTGTCTTAGGTTGAATACAATGGTTTGGGTCTTATGGAAAAGAATCTGAGTCAGAGTGAATTGCAATCTCACTGGTTGAAAGGAAAAAAGTTCATTAAATCTGTATTAATTAGAATTGACATGTGGTAAATGTACCACATTGAAAAGCAAATCCTTCATTAGAGCACTTCTGTGGCTATTAATGAATAATAAGCAGTGCCGAATTTAAGAATTTAATGAAGTTTCTAAATGGTCTATATGAATTTGTCAGAAGTGAACAATGTTTGAAACAGTTCATGCCATTGCGTTATATTTGATCTGTTTAGTTTAAATAAGGAGAAAACCTTTTCCCAGTGAAATTGCACTATCACCCCACAGAGTTCGTTTCTGAGTATATCGTACAGTGAACGAGGTGCCGCCATATTTTCACAGATCATTCATGTTTCTGAATATTTTCTAGTAAGGCTTCATTATCCTGAAATGAAATTACCAAGGTTGATTGAACTCATCTGCCAGCTGAGACCTGTTTAAAGTTGAAGGGCTCAGAATCAGAGTGGTCTAACCATCAAAGCTGGTTTTCTCAAAAAACGCATTTCTTCAAAAGAACATAGGAGAGCCAGAAAAGCACTCGCCCTGGCTTCAACTATTTTATGCCACAATGAGGATAGGCCATTATGGCACACGCAGCCCTTATCCACATCTGTCCAAATGTAACCGCATCGCATTTTTCATATTGGGGGGTTTAGACCACTGTGGTTCTCAGCTCTTCAATTGCAGTATTAAAATCAGAAACATGATCATCTGAACTCTTAACCTTCTGCATCACAATAAATGAATCTTCCTTTTGTTTAAACTAATCCTGTTGCTTCTGAATATATTGAGCCAAATTTTAATTAAAATACTGTTGCAGTCATGCAATCTTCACCCAATGAACTCGCTTGTCTTTCTTTAGAGATATATTAATTCGTGTACAAGTAAATAAGTGATTTTTTTGTCATTGCTTATGTTTATTGAGCAAGTAGCACATTTTTTTTTTTGGGTATGATGACATTACTTGGTTTAAGTTTTCCAAAAATAACCCTCAGTCTGGAATACGATGTGCCTTCATATGATATCTGATATAAGTAGCGCTAAACTGTTTTACTCCCTTTTTACTAAAACTACCTTACTTATAATTACAGTCACAGCATTTGGTAGACATACATTTATTATTTTTATACATTAAGCAGTTAAGGGGTAAATGGCCTTGCTCAAGGACCCAACAGTTGGCTTGAACCCCCAACCTTGGGATTAGTAGGCCATAACCTCTGACCCACCTTTCTAGGCCAATGGAGTGGTTACTTCATAATAAGTAAATATGAAAGACTTTTGTTTTAAAATGAAACACCAGTAAGATTAGTTCCAGCTAGATTAGTTGTAAAAATCCCAGGACTTTGTCCTCAAGCAAAACCTTTATGCTACGTGCTTGGATTCCTTCATACATAAAACACGCTTTGAATAGAAATTTGCCAAATGAATCCACATGAAGGTAGATAAGCAAAATGTTCCCCCTGAAATATGGTGTTCGATCACATTGATTTTAAAAATCCAGATGGTACAAATGGTTTCCAAGGCCATGGGGTTTTATTCCATCACTTCATTGAAAATAAACAGAGTTCATTTATAAATACATTTATTTCTTAAGCACATTTCTTTCAGTGACCAAGTAACGGTAGCTCTTCATATGGCACAAATATACATACAATCTTTCATTTATTGCCAAGTGTTAAATTATACATCCACCAATAATTATACAGACGACACAGACAGGGCCTTAAGTTTCAAATATATTCTTAGCAAGACGGTTTTAATTCAATTGAAATGGAAGAAAATAAAATGCAAGTTGTAGAAAAAAATGTAGTTAATTACAATACGGTTAATCTGTATGTAATTATATAATGGCATTTACTAGAAAATTTACATTGAACAGTAAATAAGGTGGTGAACATTTCGACGATGGTTCTGTCCTTGCTGGGATTTACACGGGGTTGCAAAAGTATTCAAACAAAATTTTTGTTGATTGTTTACTAAAATTGTTTTGTGTGCTGTATAATATTGAAATCCCCCGATTTTGCTCATCACGACTGCATCTCAGAAAATTTACAAGAAACGACTTCTACAGCTGGTTGGATATAAACACTTGTACTGTGGGGAAAATTACAAATGAACCCAATCAGCTTGTTTTTTTTGTATTTTTTCTCATGGTGGTGTGAATACTTTTGCAACCCACAGTAAACTTGAATCCCATATGATTGACTAGTGGAAGACATGTATTACTGCATTCAAAACAAGGAGCGCGAGAGGATTTCTGAGAGCGCCAAAAATGCTGCCTACATGGGTCACGTTCCTCCTGACTGGCATGTAGAGAAAGACGTGACACACCGAACCTCGCCACTAAAAAGATTTTACTCTTGCTGTTTACACCACCGTATTGCTGATTGCTCGAATCTTGACAGGTCAGTTTGGACGATGCTGATTAATTTTCGACAACAGCCGTAGTGTCATCTTTAAGGCACGTGACAGGTTTATATTCATTTCACTTATCAGTTTGATAGTAATAACTTAAGACAATGATTAATCTGTCAGATGTTCCATATAAACAGGTTAAAAAGAAAAAAAAAATACAATGTCAGTGCGTCACAAAAATCAGACAAACTAACGTTTCTGGCATGCGAAAGTGTTCACGGTGGACGGCTTTGCACTTCGCAGAATCTTTAATGTGACAAGCCGCATTTGATTCTAAATCTACGGTTGCTGCTGAATATTAATTATTCAATTCAGTGACATCCATCAAGCGTGGAGTGAATCATAGTGAATGTAGTACACACTACATGGGAAACATGAGCAAAAAAAGGACACTAAAACAAGATTTTAATGAATTTTGGGGAAATTTTTAAAATAATGACAAACGCAGGTGAGCTTCACGAGCAGGTGCATAAAGGACTTTATAAAAGTTTTAGTATAAACTACACAAAACAAGAAAAAAAATAAAATGAGACTTAATTTTATATATATATATAAATATATATATAAGTGGCTGTGATGCCGTCACCTGCTCCAAGTGCCCGTAACAAGCCAATCAGGTTGCGCCGTTCCCATAGTCTATACTAACAGGAAATAATTTGTTTCCTGCGACCTGACCATTTTTATTTCATACATCCCAATTCTTCATTCATTCATCTTCTGAACCGCTTATTCCTACTTAGGGTCGCGGGGAGGCTGGCGCCCATCTCAGCCGACTC
>JAOUQZ010044615.1:0-11314 GCA_028564935.1 Neosilurus hyrtlii | reverse complement strand
GCGGCACACACACACACACACACACGCACACACACACACACACACACACACACACACACACACACATACCGACAGCTGATGATTTCCATATGGCAGGAAAAGCAACTGTACATACTCCATTGTGTGTGTGTGTGTGTGTGTGTGTGTGTGTGTGTGAGAGAGAGATGGAGAGATGGAGAGAGAGAGAGAGAGAGAGAGAGAAATATAGAGGAGAGAGAGAAAGAAATAGGGAGATAAATAGAGAAAGATAGGAGAGATAGAGAGAGAAAAAGAGAGGGGAGAGATAGAGAGATATAGATAAAGAGTGAGAGAGATAGAGAAAGAGACAGAATGAGAGAATAAAATTCAAGAATATTTTTTTTTTTTACAATGAGAATGAGACGGCTATTTATAGAACTGCACTGTAAATCTGTGATGTACACACCATATGCTGTGTGTGTGTGTGTGTGTGTATATATATTTAGACAAAAAAAAAACCCTGCAGTTCAGTTATAGAAGTACCTTTTTTGGATTTGGCTCCAATCTTTAATTTTGAAGGCCAGGCAATCTGCGTGCTCGTTTCATCCATGATCTGCAACAGGCGTGCGCACGCGCACACACACACGCACGCACACACACACACACACACACACACACACACACAGGATATGGTTTTCTTTAAAGAGCACCACCTTGTGGTCAGTTCCTACCAATAATTTAAAATGCTAGCTTTAGGAAACACGACTTCATGAATCAACAGTAAAATCTCGGAAGTTGTGGGTCTGATGAACTCAGAAACTTAAGAACATTCTGAATGAAGCCGAACCTTCACACTGTGTGAAATTCCTCTGCATTAAAAGATGCGACTCATAAATCACACATTATGTTAGAATTAATTCCTGGGATGAAATGATATTGCAATATTTTATTGCGACGTTTCATTGGAGGCTTTACGCCAGAAAAAAATGGCTGCAGTTCTTAGCTGGTGACGAAAGCACCTGTTCCTGTTAGCAAGACAACAGCCTGTCCATGAAGACACGATCGGCCAGGGCTTGAGAGGAAGAACACAAGAGGGTCCTGCGTCCAAATTCTCAGTCAGGATTCCCAGTAAAATCTGAGTCAGATCCCCAACCAAACTCCCAGTCTGAATTCCCAACAGCATTCCCACTGAAAACTCCAAACAAGTTTTCACGTCAGAATTCCAAAGACGTCCCTGACCTCAACTCCACTGAACACATGTGGGATGAACTGAGACACTGAAATCAGAGGAAGGTGCCATCTCCCCACTCCACATGCATGAGCTCATAGACGCACTGTTTCTCTCAGCTCGACAGGAAGAAGGGGGGGGTATAGAGAGAGAGAGAGAGAGAGAATGAGAGGGGGAGTGAGTGACAGCGAGACAGAAATAAAGAGAGAGAGCAAGAGAGAGAGAGAATGAGAGAGAGAGAGAGCGAGAGAGAGAGAATGAGAGGGGGAGTGAGTGACAGCGAGACAGAAATAAAGAGAGAGAGCAAGAAAGAAAGAGAGAGCAAGAGAGAGAGAGAATGAGAGAGAGAGAGAGAGAGAGAAAATGAGAGGGGGAGTGAGTGACAGCAAGACAGAGAGAGAGGGAAATAAAGAGAGAGAGCAAGAAAGAAAGAGGGAGCAGGAGAGAGAGAGAGCAAGAGAGAGAGAATGAGAGGGGGAGAGAGAGAGAGAGAGAATGAGAGGGGGAGAGAGAGAGAGAGAATGAGAGAGAGAGAGAGAGAATGAGAGGGGGAGTGAGTGACAGCGAGACAGAGAGGGAGGGAAATAAAGAGAAAGAGCAAGAAAGAAAGAGGGAGCAGGAGAGAGGAAGAGAAAAGAGAAAGTGTAAGATAGAGAGAGAGAAATGTATGTAAACTGATGTGAAACGTCTGTGATGTTCTCAGGTCTCTGAATACGCTGCACAAAACTTATTCAGGAAAAAAATGAAAAAGACTCCAGAAACTCCACCGTCATAAAAAAGTGCAAAAGATAAGACGCATCATGGCGTCTGTCATTTCACGCATCACACAGAACACTCACAGTTTGTCACCGTCAGCCATAACCTTGTTCTGGTTTGGTGTCGTGCTGGACATAAAAAACCCCCGGGAATTTTCAACCGGGAAATTCCGATCTTGGACTTCAGAATCAGAATACTTTATTGGTCCCGGAGGAAACTGTGTTCTGACTTCAGATGGAGTGTAGCGCTACTTCAATAAAAAGTGTGCGGTTTTCATGAGCCAGTTCACCAGAGCTTCTCAAGACTGATTTATACGTCTGTCCTGAGTCTATGCTGTAGGTCCACTGGTGACCCTGATGCAGGGTGAAGTTCTCAGAGAGGTGGAGTTCTGGGAGGGGAAGTTAAAAGTCTATACAGTCCGGCAGTACGCGTGTTGTTTATCTCTCCAGGCCCGTTTATTCCGGCATGGAAGGTGGTGGCGATGACTGCGAGAGCTCTAAAAACTGTCACGCATGCGCTACCACATAAATCGAGTCGCCCATGGAATTCTGGGAGGGTCACCGAGCCCAACCAAAGTAACCTCAACCTTCCCATAAATCGTGCCGCGCATGCACTACCATACAAGTCGAGTCAGGCAGGAAAGCACCATTAGTGTTACTGTTCCGATCGCAGCGCTCGCTTCACAGCCTCTAGCGTGTAAACGCACCATACATAAGCCAGCAATCTGAGTTACAAATAATTACACTGAAAACCTCGGAGTAAAAATGAAAGAAAGAGTGAAAACCTCCACCCAGCCCAGTGATTCACTAGATGTACTAAATGTCTTATTTGAAAATGTTAAAGAATCCTTAAAAAAAAAGAACCTTAAGCTTGAAATATTTATGAATGTCAGTGCCAGTGATGCACAGGACGAAAAGTGATTCTAGCAAACCGACCAATCACAGTATTCATGGTGTGTGTCGTGACGTGTGTACAGCGTACGGTATGAGGCTATGCCGCTCCCTACAGTGTACATTCGACTGGCCTTCGGTCAGCAGAAAACAAATAACCAAATTAAATATTAGATATAATATTGTAGCCTGATAGATTTTTTTTTTTTTTTTTTTTTTTTTTTAAATGCTGCTATTTAACAATAATCCATTTTTACTTGCTGAAATGGTGCCATTTTCCTGTACGGAGGTGTTTATTTAACATTTATGAAAGGAGTCTGGCTTTGCTTCTCGGACCCTCTGAGAGCCGAGGCTCAGCACCGTTGGCTGAATCCCCCCCCCCAGACCACGAGCGGGCCACATCTGTGATGGAGTGATGGAAAATCCTCAGAGAGGCAGAAGTTCTTCTCACCAGCTCGTTCCGCTGATGTTCTGATACCTTCGCTTGGAAAAACTGTCACATTTGGATCGCTGGCCCATAAGACATCATCCCTCAAGGTCTTAAGTGCACTACAATCTTCTGCTACACACCCTACACCATCATTCCTCATCAGACTTCATCCATCTCCCGGTTCGAGCGGCGGCTCGGTTGCCAGATATCCCTGCCAAATCCTGAGCAAGCATATTGCTGGATTTCGCTCAATCCTTTAAGCCTTGGTTACATTATATAGCTTTCAAAACTAAAAATCACTTCATGAAACACACGCCTCGTGGGAATTTAATGCGGAATGAAAAACCAGAGATCACATATCACACGGTTTAGTTTCTTGTAAAAAATATGTATGTAGTAGCTGAAATTCAGAGCAAAGTAAATGCTGTTTATCATAAAACTTACAGAAATCCTAGAATTAGGTGCAATACACAGTCACTACGGATAATGATCGACAAGGTGCGCGGCTATCAACCCAGAGATCGTAAGTTCGAATCCGGGGTGATGCTGCAGCCATCCGTGACCGGGAATCCATGGGAGCTAACTGGCCGAGCTCTCACGGAAGGGATGACAAGGGTGCGGATAGCGCTTTCCCTGTGAGTGTGTTAGGCCGCCGCCTCTGAATGTGCATGCGCAGCAGTTTGTAAAGAGGCAGGTAGCAGCATCAGCATGTCACAGAGGAGGAATGTGCATGCTTACGCCCCTCCCTGGTGGGTGGTGGTCGTGTGATAGAGAGCAAACATTTGAAGGGTAGGAACTGGATACAACTAAAATTAGGGAAGAAAATGGGGGGGGGGGGGGGGGGGGATTATAGTAAATTGGTAATGAAACAGGCTAAAATTATAACCAGAAGTAAAAAAAAAAAAAAAAGACAAAACACTGAAAACAAAATAAAAACTACAATAAACAATGCAAAATTAAAACATAATAGAACTGCACATTTTTTTTTAATTAACTTTTTAATCTATAGAAGATAGACAGATAAGTAGTTAAATAAATAAATAAAAATAATTTTAATAATTGGCAAATCAATACACTATAAACACAAAGTTTGGCTTAAACATCTTTTAGGTTTTCTTATCTGTGATTGTTGTAACAACAATAATATAATAATATTAAATGTATTATAATAATTATTATATAATAATAAATATTATTATTATTCATTCATTTCCTGAACTGCTTAATCCTAATTAGGATCGGGGGATATTTGTGGGCGGGGGTGGAGTACACCCTGAACAGCTTGCCAGGCCATCGCAGGGCAATTATTATTATTATTATTATTATTATTATTATTATATATATTTTTTTTTTTCATAATTTGTTAAAGCATCTTTGCTTATTTGAGTGAACCAGTGACTTTTTTTTTAAGGTTGCTGAGTAAAAGCTCTAGAAGGGTTTCATTGTTCTAATGTTACTTGGGTTTTGGGGTTTTTTGGTTGTTATTTTTGACAGATATCTGGATGGCACCGTCCTCCAGCGCTCACACGGTGCTGTATTTTAAAACACCACATCAATTGTTTTCATTTACAAGCTTAAGAAGCAACGACTAAATTAATAAACACAGCATTCATTCGACTTTAAACAGCTTCCATCTGAAACTCCTGGGGATCTCAGCGGGCTCGGAGTGCCGTATGCGAGTCGGAGAACCAGGGGGTTTTATAGTGAGGCTTTCAATAAATACACACCTGCACATTTCAGAGCTTTCAGTAACAAAAAACAGATCTGTTATTCTTCTTTCCTCTCATTACACAATCCAGTTTATACTGAAAATACATGCAGTCGGACCACAAAAAACGGAACCTGATTGAAATCTAGAAAACACGCACAAAAAAAAACACAGTCACATGATTAGGATTGTCTTCTTCTCCCAATGAGAAGTCTTCACTAAAAAATAATTACGAATGCAGCTAATTCATGACACACCTGAAATCTAAACCTAAGGAAAGAATTACATTTTTCTTTTAAATCAAATACTTTTTTTTCCCCTTTCCTCACAACAACCAATCAAATCTCCTCACAAGATCAAATCTGTCAGTGGGCTCCATGGCTGAAATGCCCTTGAGTAAGGCACCTAAACCCCCAGCTGCTCTCCGAGTGCTGCAATGTGTGGCAGCCCTCTGCTCCGAGAGTGGGTGTGTGCGCTCACGTTGGATGGGTTAAATACAGAGATAAAACTTCCCTTGCGAGATTAATACAGTAGTACAGTATAATACAGTACAAAAATCAAACCAAAGAAATGATTTAAAAAACCTCAAAGCTAATTTAGTTTGTGTATTTTTATCATGTGACCTTTACAGTACACAGAGGGTTGTACATGGGCTCTATACTACACATGCTGCAATACCACCAACATCACACCGCTCACCGCTCAACACCATGGCAGTGTGAGAAATTAACCCTCGTTATCCTCTCAATGAGACTGGAATGAGTTGGAACCCTGGAGTTGATTCTTAATTACCCCAGAAAGCCGTTTGGAATTTCAAAACGCTGTTATATAATAAAATTAATCTCATGAACCATTTCTATTTGGAAACTAGCAATCAAATTGGCATTAGCGAGACTTGACACACGTTGTGAAGATAATTTTAATAAACATTTCAAATTTATTTCCTTTTTTTTGTATAATTCATTTGGTATTTTTATTACTTTTATTTTTGGATTCAATTATTTTGGGGTTGTTTTTTTAACCCTCTAAATTATCTACACAAACCACCCAAATGCTGTTTTCTTGGTTTACAGTTAAACCTTCTGATCTTGTTAAAATTTTACTTAAATATATTTACACAACAGTCACAGATAGAGATGAAACTCACTTTGGAGATCTCCATAACGTCTCTGAGCGCTGTGTGATGAACGCAGCAGACTGCCTGCGGTGTGTTTAACAGGAACTTTAGTCGTGTTTAAAGTCTGACGGTAGACAGGTGATGGTTGAGTGCATCGCAGTTCAGGCTGATTTGATGGAAACAGTTTGGTCTTGTTTTGGACATTCCCCACTACACAACCAGAAAAAAATTAAGTTGTGTACGGGAAAACCTATCAAATATTTTTATTAATGAAAGTAGTTCAGACAGACAGACACCTGGTTGGCATAGACCTCCACCAGACATGGCCTAATGGTTAGCCAAAAGGGGACCAATTGCAACTGGGATCATTTGCTTGATGGTTGCAGAAATGTGGCTGCCCTCTGCAGAGCCTAAATGCAGAGCCTGATTTCTCTTGTGGGATTAATACAGTATTCTGCAAATGTAACCAAAAGTAGAATTATGTAGACATGCGTTCATGTCTAGCCGAAGCCTCCAATCTTGATCCACACTCGCATGTTGCAGTACTCCTGGTACAACTGAATGTGGGGTGTGATATGGAGTCACTATTTCTCCTACTACGTTCACTCACTTTTCACCTTCACTGCCATCTACAGGATCTTAAAATGTATGGCACTGTCGAATGCCACATCTCGCACCATTAGCAATAGAGAACCTGTCTTGTCGGATTTGCCCCATGACTCGGATCCATTCCAATATGTAGTGGGTTATTCCTGGGTCAATGCTGCACCTTTACACCAAGTTTCATTAAAATGAGGTTGGTAGGTTTTGTATAATCCAGTTTATGGACAGACAAACAAACCACACCAAACACTCAATATAACCTCTTTGACGAAAGCAATAAAGATGTGGATACGTAACTCGATACTCTTCCCATTTGTTACATTTCTTTCCCAAGGGGTTTTACAGCACAAAGAGTAATTACCTGCTGTTTTAACATGATTTCTCATCGTACCTCCCCCTCCCTCTCCCTCTTTCTCTATCCTAACCACTTTTTGGCCCATCAAGAGCCTCTAATAGCCAAGTTTATTTGCCAAACTGTGGTTCTGATGAAAAAAAAAAAAAGTTTTGGCTCTCAAATCCATTAAGAGTCCAAGTGGAAGGAATTTAAACCCACAACAGCCCATCTTTCTTACTAAATGACCCGCAAGTGTCTACATGCGATAATGAAAGGTTTTTGCATCAGTCATTAAGTAAAATCATCAAATCAGCCACTGGTGACTCGGTGGTCATCCATTCACCATTCGCTGTCGGGTTTGGTTACGATGTATGATTGCATGGCTTCATCACTTTTTCAAAATAATATCATACAGATGAAGCACCTGGTGCCTGGAGGTAACCCACAAGTCTCATACGACCACCACAAACCAGGGAGGGGGGTAAGCACGCACATGCCCCCTCTGTGACATGCGATGTTGCCACCCAACTCTTTATGAACTGCTGCGCATGCGTATTTGGAGGTGACCCAACACACTCGGAGGGAAAGCGCCATCTGCCCCCTTTAGTATGAATGAGCTCAGACGCCCATGGATTGGCTGATGATCACTGTGACTGACACAACCCTCCCTCCCATGAGAGCTTGGCCAGTTAGCTCCCATGGACTCCCGGTAAAGGGTTGCTGCGGCATCAACCTAGATTCGAACTTGTCATCACCTTCTCTATTCAGGGAGGTGAACGTATGCCATCCCTCCCTCCAGTGAGAGCTCAGTCAGTCAGAGCCCATGGACTCCTTCGGACTTGCGATCTCCAGGTTGACAGTCACATACCTTGTCAGGTTGCTACTCAGGAACCTATATGTCGCAAGTTTCAATACCAACAGGCAACAGGCAGGAGCTGTCCGTGGAGCCAAGGACACAAAAATTGGCTGTTCTCATTGAGCGGGAAGGGTGGTACGCCTTCACTCCGCACTGTTAAACAAAGACAAAGTGGCCAATCACTAGCCTTGGTGGGCTCGTTCATGCAAATGCGTATTTCACGATGCTTATCGAACTCAAAGGTTTGGACACGTTTACCCATTCATTCTCAATTACAAGGCACATCCAAACTTTAATCCTGAGGATGGAGCTTTTCACTCTGAAAATCTTCTCTAAAGTTAACGTAGAACCTTATGTCACTGGTGACCAGAAGCTTGTAGACTCATATCCCAGGATTTTGTGCTTCACCTTCTGGAAAACGACCATTCTGGAGATGGTCACCCTGTGTACTCTGCCTGTACTTCCATAACAGACTAGAAACCAGGGACACGCTGTTCCACACCCCATTGATAAACTCCTCCTCCTCCTCTTCGTTGTCTTGGAAATATCACGTAACAAGGTTTCTGCTCCATCCTCAGACCCTTCAGTTCACTCAAAATAACAAAACTAAATGTTCTCATCTGTGAAGGAAAACTTTATAGCAACGTACAAACAGAGCGGCTGTCTTAAATCATGGCAGCGCTTGTGCAGCTGGGGCCGAGACTGTAATCTGCATTTCAAGTGCACCCTTAGACTAACTGCAGGCTTTCGTCACATCGCTGAAGGGAAACAGAGGCATTTCCAGAAGTTACACCAAACGCAATAGCAGATGGCGTGAAGTCTGCTGACGAGTCGCTTAATCGCGGCGGTGTATCCAAAAATCTCCACGAGCCAAATTGGGAACTGCACAATTCCTTTCCACTTGACCACAAAGTGAAAAATAAAGCAATCATCATGTAATATTATATAAATGATTATGTATCTATCCCATGTAGTTAATAAGCATGTCTAATAAACAGCCAATAGTGTTTTTTCTATTAGATATACACACTGTAGTACCTTGTTTTATTTGAGTTTTGCCAACATCGACATCTGACTCATTCACCCACTCAAAACCTGGTGCATTGTTGGAATACTTATGTCCTTGCTATTGTCCAGCTTTGCGTTATATTGCAAGGATGCAGGAATAATGACTCCCCCTTACAGCGGATTTCATGGTATTTACGCTTCACACACTTGAGCTTCATTTATTTTTCTACTCGGGTTATGTTCTTGGAGTCTGGTGGCTTGTAAATGACGCAAAGCTTTCAAAACTTCCTTGACGGAAACAGCATGAGACCATTAAAACTCTTGCTAGTCCGCGCTGACCTGCAGAGTTTGGTGTATAGATCGCATTTATTACCGAGAGCAATGAAAGAGTGGTGCAACTCTGGTAATGAGTAAGGAGGTTGTACGGCAATGGCAATTCAGAAAGTACTGATCCATCCATCCAAACACCAATCCCAGCTCACTTAGTCCGAGAGGCGGGGTTACACCCTGAACAGGTCACCAGTCTACTCCAGATCTGGCCAGTTGACCTACTGTGCATGTACTCGAACTGCAGGAGGAAACTGGAGAACTCAGAGGATCAGTCCCCACACAGAAAGGACTGTGGATGAGATTCGAGCCCAGATCCTACTCACCGTGAGGCGACTTTTCACTTCCACTCTAACCACCATGTTGGTTTTCTCACTCACCCACCACTTTTTAAACCAACATTCGGAGTTGCACCAATGAGACAAAATTTAGAAGGAATTGTGTATGAATGCAAAACTGTCATCAATTGCCCCATCCACAAGGATTGTGGGGCAGCCGTAGCCTACTGGTTAGAGATGCGGCTTTGGGACTGAAAGATCGCTAGTTCGATTCCCGAACCAGCAGGAAAAATGTGTGGTGGTGGAGGAGTGAGCTGCACCTTCCCTTCCTCCACCTTCATGGCTGAAGTGCCCTTGAGCAACGCACCGAACCCCCAACTGCTCTCCGGGTGCCCCAGTGTGTGTGGCAGCCCACTGCTCCGAGTGTGTGTGCGCACTCACTGTTTAAATGTGTGTGTGTTTGTGTATGTGCTCACTTTGGATGGGTTAAGTGCAGAGGCAATCATTTCCCTTGCAGCATAAATACAGTATAGCAAAATAAAAAAAATTTCAAAAAATAGAAAAAAGAAAGAAAAGAAACAGTCCTGAGTGCTGCCTAAATATTTGGTTCAAGTATGATAATAACTTTAGTGCCAGCAATCTGATTGGCTCTCCTTGCTCCTCACAAAAACCATGCGATACACATCTGGACATGTTACCAACAACCCAATACATTTAAAATAACTACTAATGTACTGCTATGTGGGATAGTCACACACCTTGTTGATGCGCTACTCGGGAGCACATTTCTAAACAAGAGCATTCAGGGAGCGCAAACCTCTACCAAGCCAATGAATAAATTAATACATAAAGTACATGCCACTCCCTGCTGGACCTGCTGTAATACTACACTTGCAAAAAAATTAACAAGAATCATTTTTTATAAAAGGCATCCTGTCTTACAATGTTAAAGAATTCTTTAAAAAAAAAAAAAAACAGATCCAGAATTTGATCTGAATGATCTCCAGTAGATGTAATAATAAAAGCACAAAGTTGATGAAAAGATGCTAAACATGATGCATTCCAAATTATACCCAGTGCACACTTTTACATGCAGTGGAGGCTCAGTGGTGAAGGCAATGGGTTACTGATCCGAAAGGCGGGGTTTCAATCCCCAGTACCACCACCGTTGGGCCCTTGAGCAAAGCGCTAAACTGTGATGCTCTGTCGTATAAAAATGGTCACTGTAAGCGACTCTGGATAAGTACGGGAGGTATCCCACGCTTGGTAACAGTTAACAGTGTATTGTAAAATGTAACAGTAGTATTGTATCGCACTGTAAAATAAATAAATAATTTTACTGAATAAAAGTGTTAAAGAGCACCAGAGTAAAAGATGGCTACGCTGCACGACTGCGGTGAGAGAAATGCCAACAAGAGCGGAGAGTCGCATGTCTCGCTGTTTATACGGCCTGTAAAGAGAAAACACTGTGTGGTTTGGGACACGACCATAACCACATCGGAGTGGTGAGATGTTTGCAACAGGATTAGCGATAATCAGCAAGGCAAATAAATAAATAAATAAATAAATATGTAAGAGTGTGCGCCGTGGTACTTGTGGGTGGAGCAGATACTTCATGGGAAAGTGTGGGAAAAATACCGGCCTCCACGTCTCCTTTTCAGGAAGCAGCTCATTATGGAAGTATTCAGTGGAAACATGTCGGAGGGATATTAAAATGCAGTGACTGAGGGTGAGGCTGAAGGAGCTGTGCTGCTGTAACACCCCCCCCCCCCCCCCCCCCCCCCCCCCCCCCCCCCCCCCCCCCCCCCCCCCCCCCCCCCC
>JAOUQZ010044614.1:0-11315 GCA_028564935.1 Neosilurus hyrtlii | reverse complement strand
TGTGTGTGTGTGTGTGTGTGTGTGTGTGTGTGTGTGTGTGTGTGTGTGTGTGTGTGTGTGTGTGTGTGTGAAGGAATCAAAGTGAATAGTGCAACACCTCCCCCTAGCGGTCATTCAACAACACGCTTGCCTGACCTTCCAAAAACTCCATCACCTAGAGGGACTATACCGTGAGTGGCATCTGGAAACCTTTTCTCATAAAACTTAGATTTTTTTTTTTATTTTTGGAGAATCTAATTAAACAGTACACATTCTACCAGTTTTGGGGAGAATCAAATCTCCAACACTGCATTAGTTTTGCAACTGAAACACAGGGTGGGTATTTCCTATACTTGTGAATGATGGCTGAATAGGGTTGAATGTCAGACAAACAGTGCTTTCCGTTTCTGCCCCTGTTACTTGTTCACTGGTGAGAACTGTTCTGGGTAATTCTGTAGTTCTAGACTGTTAGAAGACTGTATTATATTTCCCATGTTGTAAGACACATCAACTCCCATTAGTCCTTAATGAGATGGTTTAGTGTTCTACAGTGGTTAAAAAAAAACAAACAAACAAAAAAAAAATTAAGACATAAAGGAAATTGGTCATGAGGATTGAAGCTACACAAAAGACGTTACATTTTTTCATTAAAGTGCATTGAGTATTTATTCTAGGTTCAAAATGCCTTTCTTTATGAGGCACCAGCCTGTCCAGTGATGCCAAACTCATTTTAAGTAATGAGATAAAAAAAAAATTTCAAATATCAAAATAATGATAAATAGAAAATTTCCATTTGGCAGATTAAGAAGTCCTCTTAAGAGCACATTCTGAATTCACTATATATATATATATATATGAATGAATGCCCCTCTAGTTTCTTTTGTAACAATGTATATTTGTGAATTCAGAATGTGCTCTTAAAAGGACTTCTTAATCTGTCAATTTTTTATATATAAAGGTAATTTATGGTCAAAGATAAATGTGTCATTTGAAAGCCATGTCATGGTTTCCTATTAGTGTTCCATGTCTATGAGCACTTGTTAGATATAAGCTGTAACACACCAGTGTGTTAGGGTGTGATGCTTTATAAATCCAGAACCCAGTGCTTTGATAGGAGTCATTTATTTCAGATACCCTGATGTTGACATTTGGGATGTGTAAAATCACTTGGTTACTCTGAGGTATTATTAAGCCAATAGAAGTAGATTTTTGAATACTAATCACAAGCCAGCTTACATCTAGCCACTTGACAGGTTTGAATCTCCTAGACACTAGATGGCAGCACTTTACTGAGCAGGAATCTATTGAAGACTAGCAGTACAAAAGTTGCTATGTAATATTCTGCCTTACAAATTAGAATCACCCATAACAGGATTATTTATACCTTCAACATAATGATTATATTGAATAAAGAATATACAAGTTTATAGGATTTTAGCTGTAATATAAGCACTCTATCTCCAGAAATTTGCAACCGTGCCCTCGCCTCCATTGTTGACCCAGATATTCCAAAAACAAATAATTTCTGTAAGGTAGTGCAGTGTTCTTACCAAGTTTAATGAAAGCCCTTGCATGGGTGTGGTCAGGATTTTGTTCACTGAAAAACTAACAAACTAATAGATGAATGGATGGATTTAATTATTATTATTATTTTTAATAAATATGAGTCAACAAGCTAATTGTACTAATTTTCATGGACTCTGTACAAAAAGATTATAATAATTAATGTTGTACACTGTTTTTTGCCCACCAGACCTAACACCGGCAACCAGGATCGCTGTGAGGGAGGATTTGATGCGGTGGCCAATATCAGGGGAGATGTCTTCTTTTTTAAAGGTGTGATTTAGTATTAAACACAGTTTTTAATGATGTTATAATAAATTCAGTCTTCCACTTAAATTGCATATTTTTTTTTTGGTCTTGGTTGATTCCAGGCCCTTACTTCTGGCGCATGCAGCGATCTGGATCTTTGGTGTCGCTCACCCCTGCTCTGATTAGAAACTTCTGGATTGGGCTGCCACCTGATGCGAACAAGATAGATGCTGTTTATGAGAGGAGGACTGACAGTCACATCATCTTCTTTATAGGTCAGTGAGAGTAATACAGGATTATGCTTATATTCATTACTGAACAGGATGGATAAAAGTCACCCGTTAAAGGTGCATTTTCTGCGTTGTTTTAAAAAAGGTTTGGTCTGTTTTTTCAGATATCATAATTTCCCAGTTAAATTTATTAAAATATATAAAATTTTATTTAGGTTGCTTTTTCTTCCAACATTTGGATAAATATATACGGCTCAAATACTATATATATTATTTTATTTCAGATAGATTATAAGTGTGTTTTAGTGTTCCAAATATACTGTGTGTACATGTACGCCAATTAGCTGTAACTTTAAAACTTTAAAAATGTGGGGTTTTTTTTTTGTTCGTTTGTTTGTTTTTGTTGGGTTGTTGTTTTTTTTTACATGACACTGGAATCCATCACATGATATATAAGGCAGCAAGTGAACAGCCTGTTTTGAATTTTTGTTTTTTTGTGTTGCTTTCAACACATCATCTTTAAAAGCTGACTTTCTCTTTCTGTCTAATACACCCCACCCCATGACAAGTGCCACTGTAATGAGTAAACACTGTTACTGGGACAGAAAAGAGTGACAAGCAGTGTATTTAAAAGGCTGAGTTAGGGTTAGGGCTTGGCCATTAAGCGTTTTGTTTGTTAAAAGAAGACATTTTTAAAGGGATCCAAAACTCAAGAGGAAGCCAGTGTAGTGAATATAAAACTGGGGCAATATGAGTCCACTTCTTGGAGTGTGCAAGCAACGTAGCCACAGCATTGTGAATGCTTATAAATACACAACAGATGATTTATATAGACTCGTAAGCATTGCATTTTTATAAAATATAAAGTATACAAGCAACTGTGACAGTCAAGATCACCAGGAGAATCGTGTCTGGTGTCCCCAAGATGTTCAGTAAAACCGACAGCTCATTACCCTCTAAAACTGCACAAACCTTACCTGAGATATATACCATACACTTAAATGTACTATTGTGTCCAAGCTTTTATCTGGTAGCATAACTGATGGTTGAATGTAACTGAAGTGTTTGGATATGTTGTCAATGAATGGCTTTGAATGGAAATATGCAGAATTCTGTAGTTGTCCTTATTTCCCCCTCAGGTCCACAGTTCTGGGTTTTCAAGGACACCAAGGCACTGCCTGGTTACCCACACCCTTTGTCTGAATGGGGTATGAGAACTGGTGATGGAAGAGTGGTGGAAAGAGTTGAAGCAGCATTTGTTTGGGCCCATAATGGTAACACCTACCTGTTCAGTGGAGAAGAGTACTGGAGGTTTACCGAGAATCAAGCACAAATGGTGCCACATCCAAATGCAGACTACCCGAAAAAAGCCTCGCTCTGGAAGGGAGTGCCCAGCTTTCCTGATGATATCATGAGCTGGGGAAAAGGTAACTACAACAATGTAGTCATTACTATCTTTATTATCTCTAAACATTTATACTGTCTATTATCCACCCCTCTAAAAGGTCAGGTAGGAGTGAAGTAAACACAGAGAAATGTAAAGTGTGTATCATATCTCTTCAGGCTATTTATAAAGCAGCGTCATTTTGCATAAGTTGCAGCTAAGGCTAGTATTAGAAATACAAATACATGATTCTTTGCTATACATTTTACATCTTGGTTAATTATTGTCCAAATTGTGTTAATAAGACAAGGCAGGTCTATTTATAGAGAATGTTTCATACACTTTTAACACAATTGAGTGTGTTGAAAATAAAAGTGAAATGAAAACAGATAAGCAGGAAATAAAAAAAGAAACATTATTTGATAGATGTATAAATAAAGAAAAAAACTAAAGTAAATAAGCAAAAGTGCTTAAGCGTCAATGGAATGTGAAATGAAAAGACTGGTCCAAGCTTAGATAAAATATTAGAATAACTGAAAGTACATTATAAATGCAGTATGAGCTTCCTCGTAGCAGGAGCAGATTCGGGCTTAAAGCTCTTTAATTCATAAAGTTTTTATTGTGGTTCAGGTTGGGATATTAATATATTAAAAGTGGCAGAGTGATAGTGCTGCCTTATAGCACTTAAGGGTCCTATGTTTTTCATTGGCATTTTTGTATATTTCATATACTAAGTTAGACATAATATGTTCATTATTAAGCTCGTCAGACCATCACAGAGCCAACACAACCCTTCACACTCACATCAACACCTATGGGCAATTTGTAACAGCAATCAGCCTAATGTGCATGTCTTTGGTCTATGGGAGGAAACTATAGTACCTGGAGGAAACCCACGCAAGCACAGTCATGCACAACTCCACACAGAAAAGCCCGCGCCTTTGACTCAAATCCAAAACCTCCTAGCCATGAGACGGACGTACTAACCACCTTGCCACGTTTTCCCTTGTTAAAATAGTTTAGTTTATTTAACTTTAATTTATGCAGCAATTATTACATATATAAGTTGGGTGTTTTAAAATGAAGCTTGTTTTCATAAAAATATTTAACAATAAGCCTTATCAAAACAATATACAGAATATTTTACACATTAGATTCAGCAGTTATCTCTTGTGCCAAAAAATGTGAGTGGCAGTGTTGCAAAGACATATCAACAGGCCTTTCATTGCTGATATTTGTGTGTCATCACTTTGACTATAATTACAACTTGTATGTGAATTAATTTATGACTGAATGAAACCAGACTGTTTAGATGAATAGCATTTTATGGAACAATTACAGTTCCAAATTCAGTGCTAATTTCCCTTTTAGGTTTACACATCTGGGGTTGTAAAGGCACCGTGCTACCCCACCCTTTTGTCCAAATATGGCATGATACAAATATAGTTAAATCAATATACAGTGGATTTTATACATTAATATGACCTAAAACATCACCAGATTTTCTTACAAGTCCTAAACATAGATAAAGAGAACCCAGTTAAATAGATGAGACAAAAATATTGTACTTGTCATTTATTTAGGAAAATGATCCAATATTACTTGGACATTTCTTTGTGGAAATTGCATCTTCTCCCCATGCACGAAAGTTTCCTCCGGGCACTCCGGTTTCCTCCCACAGTACAAAGACATGCACATTAGGCTAACTGGTGGTTCCGAATTGCCCCTAGGTGTGAGTGTAAATATGAATGGTTGTGTGTCTGTTGGCCCTGTGATAGTCTGACTTCAGGGTGTACCCTACCTTCGGCCAGTGCCAGCTGAGATAGGCACTTGACTCCCCGTGATCCTGATACGATTAATTGATTGAATTCATACAGATCAAAAGAAACTATTTTATGTTCATTTTTAATCATTAATTAATTAATTATTATTAATTATTTTATGTTAATTTTTTTTAAAAAGCTGACAGTTGTATAAACAAGTTCACATTCATTTATTTTTGTTGTGGTTAATAAATAAGTCACTATTCTTTTTCAATTGAACCTCCTACCCATGCATCACCAACCCTAATTCACTGGAGTGTATGATGCCTAAACACCTTGTTCAAGTCTGACCAGCAATCTATTGAGGTTTACACATTAACAGACAGTTCTAGAAGTTGTCAATTTTCATCATAGGTAAACCTCAACTATGAGAGACAAAATGAGGGAAAAAAATCCAGAAAATCTCACTGTCTGATTTTTAAAGAATTTATTTGCAAATTATGGTGGAAAATAAGTATTTGGTCAATAATAAAAGTTCATCTCAATACTTTATTATATACCCTTTGTTGGCAGTGACAGAGGTCAAACTTTTTCTGTAAGTCTTCACAAGGTTTTCACACACTGTTGCTGGTATTTTGGCCCATTCCTTCATGCAGATCTCCTCTAGAGCAGTGATGTTTTGGGGCTGTCACTGGGCAACACAGACTTTAAACTCCAAAGAATTTCTATGGGGTTGAGATCTGGAGACTGACTAGGCCACTCCAGGATCTTGAAATTCTTCTTACGAAGCCACTCCTTCGTTGCCCAGGTGATGTGTTTTGGGATCATTGTCATGCTGAAATACCCAGCCACGTTTCATCCTCAGTGCCCTTGCTGATGGAAGGAGGTTTTCACTCAAAATCTCATGATACATGGCCCCATTCATTCTTTCCTTTACATGGATCAGTTGTCCTGGTCCCTTTGCAGAAAAACAGCCCCAAAGCATGATGTTTCCTACTTCACAGTAGGTATGGTGTTCTCAGCATTCTTCCTCCTCTAAACACAAGTTGAGTTTTTACCAAAAAGTTTTATTTCGGTTTCATCAGACCATATGACATTCTTCCAATCCTCTTCTGGATCATCCAAATGCTCTCTAGGAAACTTCAGATGGGCCTGGACAGGTATTAGCTTAGGCAAGGAGACACGTCTGGCACTGCAGGATTTGAGTCCCTGGTGGCGTAGTGTGTTACTGATGGTAGCCTTTGTTACTTTGGTCCCAGCTCTCTGCAGGTCATTCACTAGGCACCCCCCTGTGTGGTTTTGGGATTTTTGCTCACCATTCTTGTGATTTAGCCCACGGGGTGAGATCTTGTGTGGAGCCCCAGATCGAGGGAGATTATCAGTCGTCTTGTATGTCTTTAATTTTCTAATAATTGCTCCCACAGTTGATTTCTTCACACCAAGCTGTTTACCTATTGCAGATTCAATCTTCCCAGCCTGGTGCAAGGCTACAGTATCGTTTCTGGTGTCCTTTGACAGCTCTTTGGTTTTGGCCATAGTGGAATTTGGAGTCTGACTGTTTGAGGTTGTGGACAGGTGTTTGTTATACTGATAACGAGTTCAAACAGATGCCATTAATACAGGTAATGAGTGGAGGACAGAGGAGCCTCTTAAAGAAGAGGTTACAGGTCTGCGAGAGCCAGAAATCTTGCTTGTATGTAGGTGACCAAATACTTTATATACCGAGGAATTTACCAATTTATTCATTCAAAATCCTACAATGTCATTTCCTGGATTCTTTCCCCCATTCTGTCTCTCATAGTTGAAATGTACCTGTGATGAACATTGTAGACCTCTCTCACCTTTTAAGTGGGAGAACTTGCACAATTCGTGGCTGACTAAATACTTTTTTGCCCCACTGTACACACACACACACACACACACACTATATTATTATTATTATTACTTCACTATAGGTGTATGTAAGTGTATAAGTGCCCACCAGTTTCTTTAAATAAACGTTTCAGATTTATATATATAATTAAACGTTATATATTTATTATAACCTTTCTTTTATTTTACCTACAGCGGGAGATACATACATCTTCAAGGGCAACTCTTACTGGATCTTAAAGAGTGGGGGGATGGACCAGGACAAAGTGAATCCTAGATCAATAGCCACTGATTGGATGTTTTGTCCTTCTCCAACACCATCCATCCAAACACCATTTACTCCATACTGCCGCAAATGCAGATGTGACTTTAACAAGGCTTCTATATTCACTGGACCTTCACTGTTACTTATTTCAATACTGTTTCAGAGCATCAGTGTGCTGATTTAAACTATATTGATTACTGTATTTATGACATTTGTGGCATTATTGATCATGAATATGTGAGTCAGGGATTCTTTGGTTGCTATAGTGCCTTACAAAAGTATTCACCCCACCCCTTGGTTTGTATCTATTTTGTTTCATTAGAAACTGTAAGTTAAATGTTTTTTTAGTCTGAATTTTATGTGATGGATCTGCACAAAATAGACTAAGTTGGTGACGTTAGATGAGAAAAATACATATAAAAAAGATTTTTTTTTTTAATTGGCATGTGCATATGTATTCACCCCCTTTGCTTTGAAGCCCCACAAAAGTTCTGGTGCAATCAATTACCTTCAGAATTAGTGAAATGAAGTTCACCTGTGTACATTAAGTGTCACATGATCGGTCTGTATGAACACACCTATTCTGAAAGGCAACTGAGGCTGTAACACCACTAACCAAGAGACATCACACCATAAAGACCAAGGAGCTCTCCAAAAAAGTCAGGGACAAAGTTGCTGAGAAGTACAAGTCAGGGTTGGGTTATGAAAAAAATCCAAATCTTTGATGATCCCTGGAAAGAACATGGTACCACAACAAACCTGCCAAGAGAGAGCCACCTACCAAAACTCACAGACCAGGCCTTGCCTGGGCATTAATCAGAGAAAGAGCAAATAGATCAAAGCAGGGACTGGGAAACTGATCCGAGTTGAGGGAAAGATAGATGGTGCTAAATATCTGGATATTCTTGAGCAAAACCTGTGTCAGTCTGCCTGCTCAAACAATCCATTGCCTTGTTGTGAGGCAACAAAACAGGAAAAATGCCAAGGGGGTGAATACTTTTGCAAGGCACCGTATGTATGCTTTTTTTACTGCTAGCCTAAAGTGCAGAAGTTTGTTTACAAATAATTGGAAATAATTAACCCAAACTTAAACATTTTTATATATTGAAGGTTTTTGATGAAAAATCTTACTGCCTTCTGTGATCAAAGTACAAAGCTACCACCTTTACAAGGCATGTTTCAGTCAAGTTTCAATCTGCAAATCTTCTGCTGGAGTGTGTGTTTGTTTGAGGGCATCCCTTCTTTTTTTCTGGTTTTTTTTTTTTTTTTTTCTGATGTCTAATTAAGGCGAAGTGGATGACAGTGAATATTTAAAGAGATTGGACATTTTGGGGAATATTCATTTTAACAACATCAACCAAGCCTGAAGTGCATCATTGTTTTAGTATATACTACACATAAAAAATGTTATATATATACACATAAAAAATGTTATATGTATATATATATATATATATATATATACACACAAATTTTTTATTTTAATTCCCCCAAGGGACATCAGGACATAGAAAGCTCCCAGCCCAGCCAAGTGTGAAGCATAAGAGCTATGTAATGGCAACTCTTTAAACACTTTTTACTTTACATGCTTCATGTATGTTTGCAAACTAATTCAAAATTTTAGTATATGCTATGTATATACTACAAGGAAATACAAGAAAAATGAATAAAAGATTTTATGGTTAATAAATAACCATATGAAATGGTATAATCTCGAGATAGCAGATAGAAAAAGGCCATGCAGACTTCTTCATTCCTGTGTAGTATATACTCATTACATTTATTTTTCACAATATCTATGCAATGCAAGATATCATCTGCTAGTGCTTTTTTTTTTTTAGACCATAGTCTTGATAAAATAACTTAACTAATTTTTAAGAGCAAGTTCTACCCGAGAAATTCAGTGTTAAATGACTCTTTTATACTTATATACAAATGTACATTATACATACCTACTGTATTACTTACCACGAGTGATTGAGAAATTGTATTGGGATTTCTGTGTGCAACCTTGACACTCCAAAGGTAGTTTAAATTCTGCAGGAAATTTTTATTTTAAAACTTGGTCTTACTTTATCAAATATTTTACAAGTTTATTATTGTAATCAACAAAAAATGATTAACAGATAAATGTATCTGAGCTGCACCTTAACCATTAAACATACAGGGAAATTTGCAGGTCAATTCCCAGGGCAGAGCCAATTACACAAACACCGAAACAAGATAATACTTGAAATAATGATTTTTTTTTTTGTTGTTGTTGTTTATTGTCTGGGCTTTGTGTTCTACCTTTTTACTATTAAAGTGTGAAAACTGCTTTGTTCCAGCATTTTTAATTGAACCAGTGAAGCCAGTTCTGATTAAATCATGTTGTAATATAGGATGATAAGAAGGCTACATAAACATTCATGCAATCCAGCTCAATATATATATATATGAAAGGGGGTGGGATCTGTATTTTGGCTTGGACTAAGCTGTAGTAAGTAATTTTCTTATTAAATATTTAAATAATGTAGAAGCAAGTGAAAGTCCACTTTTCTATTGCACTGAGTAAAACAGTAAAATACATCATGTCTGGTAATATCTTTAAAAAAATACAAAATCTATTGGAGAATACACTGTGCTGTACATACAGTATATGCCTATCTAGCTACCTACCTACCTACATACAGTGCATATAGCATATTAACCCTAAAAAGTTCCTTTTTTCATGTTTAATATGATATAGGAACTGATAAAATTGTTGTGCATAACAAATGTATAGTTTAGGGAGAAATATAAAATAAAAATGTACATTAGCTTGGTTGCATAAGTGTGCACACCCCAGTACGAATCCTGTATCAAAGTAACTTGTAAAACAGCACTAAGGTTTTGGGTTTAGATTGTAACAACATAGAGCTTCTTTATTCAATTATTTGCTGAGCCACTAAACTTTATTCAGGTCATGGGGAGGCTAAAGCCTATCACAGCTGACTTTAGGCAAAGGCAGAGTACACAATGAACAACCAGTCCATTGCAGTGCAAATACACACACAACCTGCAATATTTTTGCTTCATAAAAAATATATCTATGTTAAAAAACACACATATATTTGACAGGTTTTGTTTCATATATAACATGAGGTTCAGACTGATTTCACAGTTTTCACAAATTTAGACTTTGTATATATTTTCAGCCAAGAGAAACATTGGAAGAAGTACTGGCCAGGCCTGGCAGTGACATCAGTTAGGATTAGTATAGGCAGCTAATCCATATTGAATATATATATATATATATATATATATATATATATATATATATATACACATACACACACACATATGCCACTCATATTCTTTCTACATTTTCAGGATTTATTATATATTTGTATTGGCTAAGTAAAATATTTTTTGTGTCATCATTTCATTTCAGGCTGCAAAAATAAATACATTTTAAATATCCATATGTCCATTTTCTTCATAAAGATCTATGATGTGTTTGCCTTGTAATAATATTACAAATAAGTAACTGTACATGTTCAGAGCCAGTGGATCTCATTACAACAGAATGCTCTTGTGTACTTACAGATGACCTATTGTTGATGCTGTATGACTGCAAACACATGAGCAAACACAAGTAATCTGTGCAAGCCAGGGTAATCAGTATTGTATAGCCAGGGATTATTTTTTGGTGCACCATCATAATGGTATTCACATTGTGTGCTTACATGTTGCTGCTGTAGTGAAACATTTAAATACCATTTAACCAGTTTTTATTTTATGACTGAAGGTGAAATGTTAACCAACTGGCTTGAATGGATCGACTCAAAGTAAAAACACAGGAAAACACCAATATACAGTTATGTTCAAAATTATTCAACCCCCAATGAAATTGAATGTTTTGGCCAGTTGATTTTGATGACATTGATTTTGATCATTCAGTCATCTTGCTTACATTTACATGAAAGAGGCACTTGTAGGTCAGAGAAATATAAAGTTTAAGTTTATAATGAAATAACCACAAATGTCTT
>JAOUQZ010044613.1:0-11318 GCA_028564935.1 Neosilurus hyrtlii | reverse complement strand
AGAGAGGGAGAGAGAGAGAGAGGGAGAGAGAGAGAGAGAGAGAGAGAGAGAGAGAGAGAGAGAGAGAGAGAGAGAGAAGCCACTCCACTACCACATAGGAACAGAAAAGTCAAGCCGAAAAAGTCTGTGAATGCCCAATGCTTTTTATTCTGATTGCGTAGAGGGCTAAATGAGTCACTGGGATACAAGGCAACTGAGAAGCTTTCACAGTAACATGGACATATTAAGTCTGACTGCAGTTCTCCTCCTCTACTCTTTCAAACATGAGTAATTTCCCTGGCCTCAAACACAGAGCCCTTTTACAGAGCACATACCTGCTTCTGCCACGCAGACCTGCACCTCCACCCAGTTCGCTTGGTATGTGTGCTGTTGCAGTGTTTTTCCAGGGAATTTGCCCACGGCTTCTATGTGTAGCGCTGCACAATGGTTACATCTGTTTTTCACTCATGCCTTTCCTACCGTTCGGTGTCTGTTAGCGCACCCTATATAGCCACCTGCACTTGGGAATATTTCTTTCACACAGCTACATTTGACATATCTTTTCCTTCACCATGATCCATGATATTGGCTTATTATACATGGGTAAACAAATTGAAACGAGAGCTCTCTAGATATCTTCCAGGCAGAAATGGAAATAGTAGAAAGTAGGCTGTTTTAGTTTCAGTGCATTACATCATGTCCTGTTTGAGATTAATGGCAGAACTCTGAAGACAACGAGCGCAACGGGAAGATCCAGTGCTCTGTCTAGCTCAAAGCTGCTTAGCAACTTTAACTCCTAATAAACGTGAGTCATTCTGCTTGCTTCCATACAGCCTGCTAGCTAAAAACAAATAAATAAACAATTTTCAATGGACAAAATTGTGCACCTGATTCAAAATGTTTTAAAGTCAGCCATGAATACGGAGGGCACCGTATCTTTTTTTTTTTACCCTACAAGTAAATGAAGGTTCTTTCATGGCCCAAGCATTAAAAAAAGTATTTCTGCTTGATGGTTTTACTGCTGATCCTCCGCGTTGAGAGGAGCTGATCGGAATGCCTCCCTGGTGTGGTGTTTCAGAACACTCTGGCAGGACCATGTCTCTCGGATGGTCTGGGAATGCCTGGGTGTCTCCCCGGAAGAGCTGGAGGAAATGACTGGGGAGAGGGACGTCTGGATCTCACTGCTTAGGCTGCTTTATAGTAGCATTAGCAAAATTTACAAATGTATGCCATGTTACATCACTACTGTCAGCATTACTAGCTCTGAACAAATTCCTGACCACATCCATGCACAGATTTTTGGTGGGAACACTACCCTACCTAAGTCCCAGAGATGTCTTGATTTTTGAATGTCAAGGTCACAAGGGAAGATCAGGGCACTATCGCAACATTTTGGAGTAAAACATCTCATGTTAAAATAGAAACTGCTTATATCTGTGCAACAAATGTGGTACTGTGGTATTGATTCATAGATGCAATGTAGGACACATGCCCATGTACCACAGAACATATCAAAAGATGCAGAACTGAGCATTTCAAGCACTCTTTTTTTTAAACCTACCGCTATCAGCCTGCATAACAACAATGGAAGACGAAGTCTGTCAACAACACTGATAAACACAAACCACCAGACAATCCAGTGTTTATTCCGCACCTCACCTTAACCTCCACTTGACACATTCCACCTCTAAGGATTATATCTACTCCTATTTTATTTTATTCTATTCTACCCATTCATTTATCGGTTTCCTAATTAGGGTCACGGAGAGGCTGGCGCCCATCTCAGGTGACTCTGGGCGAAGGTGGGGGTACACCCCAAACAGCTCACCAGGCCATCGCAGGGACAACACACATACAACCATTCACACTCACACCTAGGAGCAATTTGAAACAGCCCATGAGCCTACTGGGCATGTTTTTGGACTGTGGGAGGAAACCCGGACTACCAGGAGGAATCCCACGCAAGTATAGGGAGAACATGCAAACTTCACAAACTAATGCCCGTGCCTAGGAATCAAACCCAGGACTTTCTCACTGTGAGGCGAACATGCTAACCACTATGCCACCCATTCATTCTATTTTACTTTTATTTCTATTAATCTTGTATAGTTTGTTCTGCACGCTATTTCTGCTCTTATATTGCTGCAACATTTAAATTATCTCCTAAGATGAGCATATGGGTAATTAAAGCCTATAATAATATTGGGCCTATTTGCTACATTATCCATGCTGCACACTTTACGTTCCATGAGTGCTCGTCAAGTGTAGATGCGTCCTGACGTCACTGGGACTGTACACTAGACTACTGGGTGGAACTGGGACTGATACACTTCTTCACAAAAAATGCTTACTATATTGATTAAGATAAACAAAGTAAAGTGCAGCATACTTATGGACACTAAATTAAAAAAATAGACCACAGGGGTCCAGATATTCCAGCTGAAAGAGCCATTTCATAATATTCCAGTATAGAACAGCACAGCAAGTTGGAAAGCACCAGCTTCAGCGCGTGGCAAGTAAATGTCCCGAAACCTAATATACAGTTTTGCATCAGTGACCTTGAAAAGTAGGTCAAGGTCACTCAAACACAAACTCATCCTAGCACTCATAGTAGCGAGCCAGCATACCAAGTTTGAAAGCCACAGCTTCAGCATGCGGCAAGTAAACGTACGGCAACTAAAGGGTGACGGACGTACAGACGGACGGAACCCGTTCCTATAGCTCCCGAGCCGCAGATGTCTGTAGCTAGAGTTTACTTGTTTTTTTGGGGTTTTTTTGCATCCTGCATTAGAGAATACAGCCTCAACATGAAAGCCTGTTCATATCCTTCACCTTCACATACCCTGAAATGAACTACCATCAGATTTTATCTACGGGTTATGGCGGATAAGCAGGAAGAAAGCTACAGAAAACAGACAAAACAAGAAAAAACAGATCAAAGTTTTGAGGTATAAAAAAAAAAAAATAAAATGAAAAAAAAAAAAACACACATACACACACACACACACACTCCTATCAAAACAAGGACTTGTTAGCTTTACAACAAGCCTATGCTTGCCCTGGAGTATGCATGCGCATGTGTGTTTATGTGCAAGAAACAGAGGGAGGTATAGAGGGAAGATGGGGGGAAGGGAGAACGAAAGAAAAAAGAAACAGTCTTGGTATCATACAGGAAAAGGAAGTGACGGTATGTTTGATTCGCTTCCTTCAGCTCCAATCAACCTAATGAGTACTTAAGGAACGAATACCTCGTCCAAATATCTCTAATACTGCTGGAGTATATTCTATCATTATTTTACCTCCTGGAATGATTGCTGTGGTGTCAGTAAGCATATTAGTACAAAAAGTTATTAATACGTCTTCCTTTAAACCTGAACTGGACCAGTTTTCTCTGTTTTGCCAAGCTTCGTTGCTTAAACGTCACATTTTCCAACACGAAGTTCAATTTTCAAGACTCATTACACGGCTAACACAACATTATGCTATGAGGCCCAAACTGTGAATAAGTCTTTCATTCCTTGTACAAATATCTGCAAGCTGCATTTCTAAACCAAGCAGCATTTAAAACTAGCAATTTCCACAAAAAAAATTATAATAATAATAATTATTTGGTGTAAAATTCCATAATAATTATAATTCTGAAAAAAATTCAAGTACACGTTGACTATTAACTTAATTCTTACACTAATTCCAACTTTTGTCGCTTATTTTTTCTTTTGGTTGTTTGTTTTGTGGTAGAACAGGTTTCGCAAATTGCTCCACCGGTTTGTTTTTCCTCTTGTCATGGTACATGATCTCATAACACATCAGTGCCCATAACTGCTCATATCCAGTGGGTTCGCATATAATAAGCACTATTATTGCTCATTTAAAAAATAAAATTCTTGTTTCTGATTGATGAAAAGCCATTAAATAATTCTTGGTATTCTATTACAAGGAGGCCATCATATTACTGAATTATTGCACCACTGTCATCAGATGATCAAATTATTGCATGATTTCCTTCAAATAACCGAATTATTGCATCACTGGTATTGAATAAGTTGAATGATTGTTTTACGCAACATAGTAACAACAACTGTCTACTTTGAAAATATTTTGAAAGAGTAGTAAAACAAAACAATTACACAATCCGGCATTCATATGATCTGGAGAATTATTCCGATTCTGAGGGTGTTTAACAACCCCTTGACCGAATAATTTCTAATATCAAACTTCGCCTCATTCAATAATTTCTTAATGTCTTCGCAATGAAATGGAACATTCACCCATTTGCTAAACCAATTTATCCTAGGAGAGTCGTGTCAAGGCTAGAGCCTATCTCAGCCGACTCTGGATGACGGAAGCGTACACCCTGAATATCTTGCCAGTCCATTGCTATAAGTCCACCGCACACACAACCATTCGCAATCACATGTAGGTGCAATCTGGAACAGCCAATCAACCTAATGGCCTCTGGTCTGTCAGAGGAAACTGGAACACCCTGAGGAAACCAACACTAACACAGAGAGAACATTCACACTCCACACAGAAATGTCCTCACAGAGCCCGGGACTCGAACCCAGGACCTTCTTGCTGTGAGGCAGACAAACTAACCACTATGCCATTGTGGATTGTAACAGGAAAGCAAAAATTTCTCTATGGTACTTTAGAAGGGTCAGATACAGGAAACACGTGTCTGAAGTATCAGGTCAAAGCATTTCACTATTTTCACATACACACACACGTCCATTAAAGATCATGACTTACTCTTATACTTTATCCCAATAAAAAAAAGGATAGGTTTGTCGTTCATCATCGCTATTAAAGACATCAGACACCGAAATATTTATATTACTATACAGTTATACACGATGTACAGCATGGCGGTGCGGTGGTTAGTACTATCGCCTCATAGCGAGAAAGGCCCCGGGTTCAAACCTCATGGCAGACTTGCCCCTTTCTGTCTGCAGTTTTTCCGGGTACTCTGACCCCCCCCCCCACAGTCCAAAGACATGCAGGGCAGGTCAACTATACTCTATCATGCCCTTTGGTATGAACTGAAGAGTGAACGGTTGCTTGCCTTTGTGTTTGTCCTTCAGTGGATTGGCGACCCGTCCTCCACCTCTGGCCTGAGGTCACAACCCCTGATGGATAAGTGGTACAGATAATGGATGGATGACATCCTGTGCTTTATGGTGTCTAACACTGATGCTTGAATGAGCTTAGGGTCATTTTGGATAGGACAGGAAGAGATACAGAGACAGATGATACTTGTGAAGTGACTTAGGAAATAAAGGTTTAAAAAAAAAAAGGGTGTTTGTATGAAATAAAATAAGAAGAAAGATTTCCCTTGTCTTCCCTTGAAGAACCCCTGTGTGGTTCATATCAACTCATGCCATGGAAGTTTATCTAGAGCTTAGCATAAACACAAAACACTACACTTAGCAAGCCGACTCCAGTTCTTGTGTTTCTCGCCTATTAAAGCTGGTGTTATTGTCCTTTTGCGGTTCAAGTGCAACAACTTCACTCACTTTAGAACCGCTCTTGGATACATTGTATCTCAGCGGTATGACTGTTACATTATAACCGCTGTACAAAGTAAAAAGACTTTTTCCTCTTTTTCCTGCTTTACTACACTGTAGCCAAACTAACATTCCTCGCGCGAGTCCAATCAGTCAAACCGAGCAACTAAAAAACATTCCGACTAAAAACAAAAACAAAAAACAAACAAACCGTGGAAAATAAACCAGCCCGGATTACCACCCTGTATCCCCAGTGCTTTAAATTAAACTTACCTTGAAAGCGGTGGAGGGAAAATATTCAATAGCGGACGCTTATAATGCGCCGTTGAGAAGTTGGAGTAGGTCGCTGGAGGAAACCGCTGCACTGTACACGGAAGTGGAAGGAACCCTTCACGCTAGCAGGCTGCATATGTGGTAGAACCCGGACGGTCCAAATGCGCAGTGATTTACTCAACTCACTCACACGAAGGGGGTTTTAACGGTGCTATTTCGCTCCATTTGAAAGACTGACACTATGTTTCCCAAACTTAATCCCTGTGCATTCCCTCGCTTCCTGTTTGTTTTCAATCTGAAAACACCGAGCTTGAAATCTCTATTGGTTCCTATCTGTGTTACAATAAATTCATTCCCCTCCCTGCCCGAGCTCACATCCATGACTACAGGGTTGGAGGCACCCTGGTGGAGGGATTGGAGCTTCTCTCCCCCCATTATATGTCATTTATTCCTATTATGGTCGTGGGGCACACCCTGAACGACTCACCAGACCACAGGACAACCCACACACACTCACACTACCACCTGGGGGCAATTTGGAGCTGAAGTTTTGAAACAGGCTAAAGAGCACAGCTTAGGAAACCAGCGTACCTGGAGGACACCCACGTAAGCTCAGGGAGAACAGGCAAACTCTAAACATTAACGATGGCACTCGAACCCGGGACCTTCTTGCTGTGAGGTGGACGTGCTAACCACTACGCCACCGTGCTGCCCTGCAGACTCAGATAGCTCAGGGAGATCTAAACATTAACGCCCTCGCCGAGCCTGGGACTCGAACCCGGGACCTTCCTGCTGTGAGGCGGACGTGCTAACCTCTACGCCTTAGTGCTGCCCTGCAGACTCAGATAGCTCATGGAGATCTAAACATTAATGCCCTCACCGAGCCTGGGACTCGAACCCGGGACCTTCCTGCTGTGAGAAGCAAGAAGCCTCCACTATGCCACTCTGCAGACTCAGATAGCTCAGGGAGATCTAAACATTAACGTCCTCGCCGAGCCTGGGACTCGAACCCACAGGCCTTCTTGCTGTGAGGCGGACATGCTAACCACTACGCCACAGTGCTGCCCTGCAGACTCAGATAGCTCAGGGAGATCTAAACATTAACGTCCTCACCGAGCCTGGGACTCGAACCCGGGACCTTCTTGCTGTGAAGAGGACGTGCTAACCACTACGCCACCCACTTGCACTTGAATGAACAATAAACAGTTCATATGTTAAGGAGGTATCTCACCAAACTGCGAATGTTGTTCTCCATGGTTCACCGACCCAAAAACTTAATGTTGAACATGTTTAAAATAAGGGCAGCAAAGCAGCATAGTGGTTGGAACATCTGCCTCACAGCAAGAAGGTCCTGGATTTTCCCTGAGCTTGCATGGATTTCCTTCAGGTGCTCTGGATTCCTCACGAATTCCAAAGACATGCCAATTAGGCTAATTGGCTGTTCCAAATTCCCCCGATGTGTGGGTGTGTATGGTTGTGTGTGTGTTGCTTTGTGATGGTCTGGCAAGCTGTTTTGGTTGTACCTTGCCTTCACCCACTGTGGGCTGAGATAGGCTCCAGCCTCCCCGCGACCCTCATAATTTTCATGAAAATTCATACATTTGCCAAAAAACTCTATACTATTAGGGTCACAGGGAGACTGGCGCTAAGTCTCAGCCAAGTCTGGGCGAATACCCTGAACAGCTCACTAGTCTTTTACAGAGTCAACACACACACACACCCATTCACACCTATTTTAGACAGCCAGTTAGCCTAATGTGCATGTCTTTGGACTATCGGCGGAAACCTAAGTACTCAGAAGAAACCCACACAAGCACAGGAATAACATGCCATCTCCACACAGAAACGCCTTCACTGAGCCAGGGACTTGAACCCAGGACCTTCTTGCCATGAAGCAGACGTGCTAACCACTACGCCCCCAGGATCAGAATTTTGCAGATGATCTGGATTTGCTATTTTACACTAATAAACACATGCAGGAAAAGACATTCTGGCATATTCCACTCCCTGGTTTTGTAAAAATTTCCAATCCAATAATGCTCCAATCGATACCAATAAAACAAATGAACTGGAAGATGAGATAACAGTTACCTCACTTTGTTAGTGTTTGCACTGGAACTGTTAATGCTAATAGGCTGTTTAACTGAGAACTGTCTCTTAATGCCTGAAGAGGAAACAAACATGGTGACCAGTTTGCAATAGCTAATCAATTAACCATCACCGATAATGATGATGAAATAGAACTATATGGTAGCAGAAAAGTTACTAACAGTGATGCTCGCAGGTGAACTTGCGTTCATCAGAACACCTGCATGAAGTCTGATGTAGCACCACATGCATGATTTTTTTGTATACAGGAGTAGCTTAATTTATTTCAAACACATATGATATAATAAGGGGGGGGGTGGCATAGTGGTATAGTCGTTAGCATGTCTGTCTCACAGCAGGAAGGTCCTGGGTTCGAGTGTGGAGACTGCATGTTCTTCCTGTGCTTGCGTGGGTTTTCTCTGGGTACTCCGGTTTCCTCCCACAGTCCAAGAACATGCACAGTAGGCTAATGGCTGTTCCAAATTGCCTCTATGTGTGAGAGTGAGTATGAGTGGTTGTGTGTGTGTGTGTTGCCCTGTGATTGTCTGGCAAGCTGTTCAGGGTGTATCCTGCCTTAGCCCAGCGTCGGTTGAACACTAATAGTATTAAGCGGTTTGGTAAATGAGTGCGTGACTCAAATAACCAGAAACGTAAGTTGGGAGCAGTATAAAAATAAGTATGTCAGATCATAGATAAAACGAGTACCAGAGAGACTGATAAACTGGTACCAGGCAGATGATGGATGTGTACAGTATGTAAATCAATTTCTTGATATACGAGGGTGGGCTGTAAAGTTTATAGGCTGACCATGGTGCAGTGGTCGAACTTGACCAAATGTGGTTTATTTTTTAACTGTACATGGCTTCTCTTGGTACAAAAGCTCATCCTGATGGTGAGCTGGATGATGAACATTTATACGATGTACTATGCACACCTTATTATTATTATTATAATCACTTTTACTTAGTGAGTAACACTTACTCACTCTCACTTTATCGAACTGCCTGCTGCTTACTAGGGTTGAAAGGAGGCTGGAGATCACATTATCTTAATAATGCAGGCTAGTACTTCACCCTAATATTATAGGATAAAACCAAAGGTGAAAACTATAGGCTAATACTCCAGCCTAATATTAAAGGCTAATAATACTATAGGCAAATATTTTAGCCTAATACTATAGGATATTACAACAGGCTAGTATTATAGGCTAATAATATAGACTAATACTTTAGCTTAATACTATAGGATAATACAACATGCTAAAACTAGTCAAGTCAAGTCAACTTTTATTGTTAATTCTACAGCATGTACAGGACAAACAGAAAATTAAAATCATGGTGGTCTCTAACCTAGGTGCAAGAATAAAAAGAGAGGATTGAGGTAGCTTGTGATCTGGTTCCAGTGATTAAAGTGCATGTGCTTGTTCCTGATGTGCTGATGAAGAGGGAGAGGGAGTCAAAAATTCAAGTGTTAATGAGGAAATTTGGGGGGGGGTGCTAGAGTCCAGAGTGTGTGTGTATATATGTGTGTGAAAGAGATGCAGAGCAGGAAGAGAGTTCAGCATCCTGACAACCTGGTGGACGAAGCTGTCCCCCAGTCCCCTGGTCCTGGCCTGCAGGCTCCACAGTCTCCTGAAGAAACTGTGTAATGGGTGGGTGGGGTCCCTGGGTGGGGTCCCGGTGGGTGGGGTCCCTGGGTGGGGTCCCGCACGATGCAGACGGCTTTCCAGGTGAGGCGAGAAGTGTAGTTGTCTTGTAGGGAGGGCAGAGAGGCACAGACGATCTTTTCAGCTGCTCTCACGATGCGCTAGAGGGTCTTCCTGCAGGACTCGCAGCAGGCGCCGTACCACATGGTAATGCCACTGGTCAAGATGCTCTTGATGGTGCTTCTGTAGAAGGTGGAAATGATGAGAGCCGGGGCTCTAGCCTTCCTCAGTTTGCGGAGGATGTAGAGGCCCTGGTTCGCTTTCTTGGCCAATGATGTGGTGATAGGCTAATACTATAGGCTAATATTTTAGCCTAATTCCATAGGATAATACAGCAGGCTAGTACTATAGGCTAATACTATAGACTAATACTTTAGCTTAATACTATAGAATAACACAACAGGCTAAAACTATAGGCTGATACTATAGGCTAAAACCATAGATTAAAACCATGGGCTAACACTTGAGGCTAAAACTATGAGCTAATACTAAAGGCTCTGTATGGCAAATGGTCATGAGCTTGTATTTCAAGTCATACATCTATTGGACGAGAATGAAATTATAAACCTTTTGCCAGTTGGCAATTGCATTACTGTCTTTCAGGAGAAGTTAAATTAACCTCTCTCCTCTCCCATGGTTACCTCCCTTCAGGCCTCTCGGAGAACCCACAGCTTTGTCATTTGTTAAAATGATCGTTCATACTGCCACTAGGTAACACTAATGATACTGAATCCTGCGCGCTGTGCTCATTCTCTCAGTGTGCAATCACTCTATAAGTGTATGCTTGAACTTACCTGCCTGAAAAAAAATGCTACAAATAAATACAATGAAATAGATAATTACAAATAAACCTGGAAATGGAAAACATAACAAAAGGGTTTTGCTTTACATCAATACTCATTTGATCAACATCTGTATCCTTTTCTTTTGATATAGTGACAGGGCAGCATGGTGATGTAGTGGTTACTACTTCTGCCTCACAGCAGGAAGGTCCTGGGTTCGAGTCCCAGACCCGGTGAGGGTGGTTCTGTTTGGAGGTTGCATGTTCTCCTTGTTCTTGTGTGGGTTCCCTCAAGATACTCCGGTTTAGTCCCACAGTCCAAAGACATTAGGCTAATTAGCTGTTCCAAACTGCCCCTAGATATGGTTGTGTGTCTGTGTGTGTGTTGGCCTTGTGATGGACTGGCAAGTTCATTTATTTCAGTAATTTAGGTTAAAAGGTGAAACTAATATATCATATACACTCATTACATGCAAAGTGAAATATTTCAAGCCTTTATTTGTTATAATTTTGGTGATTATGTCTTACAGCTTATGAAAACCCCAAATCCAAAATCTCAAAAAATTTGAATTGCACATGAAATCAATAAAAAAGGATTTTAAATACGAAAATGTCAGCCCTCTAAAAAGTATAATCATGCATATGTACTCACTTGGTTTGGGCCCCTTTTGCATGCAGTGTGGCATGGCATGGACGCTATCAGCCTGAGGCACTGCTGAGGTGTTATGGAAGACCAGGATGCTTCAATAGCGGCCTTCAGCTCTTCTGCATTGTTTGGTCTCATGTCTCTTATCTGTCTCTTGGCAATGTCCCATAGATTTTCTATGGGGTTCAGGTCAGGCGAGTTTGCTGGCCAATCCAGCACAGTAATCCCACGGTCATTAACCAGGTTTTGGTACTTTTGGCAGTGCGTGAAGGTGCCAAGTCTTGTTGGAAAATGAAGTCAGCATCTCCATAAAGCTTGTCTGCTGAAGGAAGCATGATGTGC
>JAOUQZ010044612.1:0-11318 GCA_028564935.1 Neosilurus hyrtlii | reverse complement strand
CTATGTAAAGCTGCTTTGTGACAATGTCAATTGTAAAAAGCGCTATACAAATAAAACTGACTTGACTTGACTTGAAATGCTGGGCATTGTGAAAATGTCACTACAGCCAGGCTCTACCTGGCAGAAAAAGCCCTCATTCCACTGAACCAACACTCAAGAAACAATAAAAGCATGTGCACACAGGTAGCGTTTGGTGGTAATCTCCAACAATCTAGTTTATTATTCACAATTTGTAAGTACATGCATATTTATTCATCAGGTTGTTTCGAAGGGACATCTTTAGATGAACATTTAATACTCAATCTTATTACTTTTAATAACCAATCCTATTGCCAGTGAACCAAATTAGTCACAAAATGTTCCTTCAGCCATTTATTTTTAGTACCACTTACTTTTCCAGCCTTTTTGTTGCCCCTATTCCATTTTTTTAGACATGTTACTGCCACCAAATTCAAAATGCACTAATAGTTTTCATGAAATAGTAAAATATCTCACTTTCAACAACTGTTATGTTTTGTATGTCTTACAGTAAATAAAATATGGGTTTATGTGATTTAAAAATCATTGCATGTTTGTTTGATTTACATTTTCCATAGTCTGCCAACTTTTTTGGAATTAGGGTTGTATACTTTATCGAGATTATTTTTTAAAAAGGGTCAAAGATTATTCTCAGATTGCAGGTTGGAAATGACAAAAATATATCACAATCCTCCAAAGCCTTTCTAGGATGTGCATCAGTGCTTGAAAGCTTGTGAAGCCTTTAGAAATTACGATATTTCGATAATTACGATATAATTAGATTTTTACAAAAGTCCTACAAATAAATAAAAGAACACAAACAAATAAAAAAAAAAATATATATATATATACTATATCTATTTGTTGAGGAAAATATTCCATATTACTCACACAGCAAGTGGGTATTAAGTTGGAAATGATTCAATACGTTGTTGAACTTTAAATGTGTTTTTTTTCCCCCTAAGTTTAAAAGACTGAAAATTCCTAGCAGGCTTTGGTTAGTTCCTCCAAAACTAGCAATATAGTTAGAACTGTTAGAAAATACTGTTAGAAAATTTGGTATCAATTTAAAGCTTAGGATGTCAGCTGCAAAATGGTACCAATAACTCAAAATTTATGTATTATATATATATTAATACCCACTTTGCTATGATTAGTCACATTTATTAGTGGCAAAAGTATGTGAGTATTTTTCATTTGATTTTTTTAACTGAGTTCTCTTTATCTACTTTTAGTACTTGTGTGAATAAGCAACAGTGGTCAATATGTATCATGATACACTTTGCTTACAATCTGCCAGTAATACAGTACATTACCTCATTGCGTGCTTTAGGTCTGTCAATCAGGATCTTCAGTGCTAACCGCTCCTGTGTTGACTTTTTTACACACACCCTGAAAGAAAGAAAAAAAAGGAAAAAAAGGGAAAAAAAAGAAAAACATGTAAATTTAAATGCATTTGGCAGTAAAACTAAGACCATTAAATCAAACATTCGAAAAATTCAAATCCAGCCTCAATAAGCATCTATAAATGTAGCATTTGGACAGCAGACACTTTTTTAAATGTAACTTTTTACTTGTTAATTGAGGTGGTGGAAAAATCCGTTTAGTTATGCCTCACTAATTTTTTGTGTGGTAATATATGAATCAGACGTCTAGCTACTATAAATAATCACATTCGGGTGGAAGATCAGTGAAACTTTTAGGGTTATTGGAGACTGAAATGATGCTGCTCTTCCATTGTGATGTACTTGTAAGAGCCAAAGTCATGGCCATTGTATTGGAATCATCTGTCAGTCAGTGGTATCCTTCTCTCTCATTGGTAGTCAGCTCAATTGTGCCTGAAACTTGAAAGCAGTTTAAATCCGCACCCGCACACTTCTTTTTGCTAGTGATTATTTTGCCCATCATTGAAGCATTTCACTGACTTTATACTCATATTCACCAATAAGACTATGATGCAGATCGCTCCCTATGTGCTTTAGCCTTATATCGGTTATATCTGTAATATCTGTTACTTATTAATCTGTTTGCTTATGGAGACATATATAAGTTCTATTATATTTTGTGTTCTTATACCATTGTTTATTGTCTGATTCTTTTTATAGCCTGTTGCTGCTGTAACACAGATACCGATCCCTCAAAGGGAAATTCCGTTGAATCCTTTCTTATCTCTTAAAATGAAGGAAAGAGCTAAAGTGATCCTAAGGAAAGAGCTATAGTGATCCTCACAGTCTGAGAGCTTTAAAAAAAATACATGTTTAGAGGAAAGTTCTAGTCTCTGAGATGTCCAAGACTTTGTGCATGGAAGGTAGAACAAATGTGGAGCACCAACATCAAACTGAACATTACAAGGGGGTGTCTATATTTACTTGCTTGTTAATTTTAAAGGAAAAAAAACCTCCCACTATTGTTTAAAATGCAGCAACTAAATAACAGTGTGCTGGCAGGAGGACAGACACAGCAGGATCCAGCTTTAAGAGTAGAAAGCTTCCAACAGAGAAAGTCAAACCTTCCTCGACTTGACACTAAACAGTGATGATGAATAAAGAAAGTGACTGAAAAATGATGCTGATTTGCTGCAGTGTATTTCTAGCTATTTCAAGCAATTCAAAGAGATAAATGTGAGAAAAACACTCATTTAAATTACACTGCTGAACACGATTACATGCTAACATACATTGATGCCACATGAACTATTCATACTGCATGGAATGTTTTCTTGTCCTCTAAGAGGCGCTGACAACACCAGAAATTACGAAATTCCACAATAAAGAAAAAGCTAAAAAACTGTGCTAATTTTGTTTCACTTAAAGTATAATTAACACAAAACAGCACAGACATAAGTGTATTTTCAAAAAGTGCTGAAAAAAAAGGAATCTTTGAGTGACTGATTTTAAATCAAGTGACAACTTTGTCATACAACCCTTAGCAAGAATGATGGAATCACCACAGATAAAGGATCTTCAACTTAGCATTTTTACCTTGCATCAAATAAACTTATTACAGATATGACGCAAACCAAATTTGTTCAATAGCTGAGAAATATGGCCTCAAGAAACATATCTCAGATGTATTAATTAAAATGATCTGGCTTAATGGCATGTATTTTTCCCAAATTAACAGGGGGAAATTAGAGAATTGCTCAGTGTTGAAGAAAAAGTTATAGAATCAATAAAATTAATTAACAATGAATACTCTGTTGCTCCTCCGTTCGGCATGTATTTTTTGAGGTATGGATTTTTGTGATTAAATATAATAGCCACGCAAAGTGGACAATACCCCTCAGCCAATGCACCACATTATAAAAGGTTTGTCTTTGGTATTTTTGAATTAATGCGTGGAATGCAAATTTAAGGTGGTAATGGTAATGTTGTTTTTAAGTTTGTGAGTTTGTGAGAATGCAACTGTGGACAGACAAACGGAAAAAAACAATGCGTGTGTCGACAATAACCCCCTCACACCCATTGGACTGAGGGGTGAAAACTAAACGAAGCAGGGTAGAAGTGAGACAACACATCTTACCTTACAGGTCCACTGATTCCAGCTCCAAGCTTCTGCGTCCAGTTTATACTGTACTCCTCCAGGATGGAGCTCTCCTATGGGTGTAATATTAAAAAAGAAGACTAAAGTTTATTAATAAATAGTGCTGATAGACACAGTGTTACTATTTCAGCTAAACACACCAAATAATTTTACCCACAAGAACTATGAGCACCTGACAAAATGTTTGTGTAAACCTAGATAATTTGTTAAAGCATAGTATTTTGCTATACTGTATTAATCCCACAAGGGAAATTATTACCTCTGCATTTAACCCATCCAGTGTAAGCACACACACACACACACAGACACACACACACACACACACAAACGTAAACAGTGAGCACACACACACACGGAGCACTGTGCTGCCACACTCATCAACGGGCCCAGAGAACAGGTGGGGGTTAGGTGCCTTTCTCAAGGGCACTTCAGCCATGAAGGTGAAGGAAGGAAAGGTGCAGCTCACTGCCCCATCGCAACACATTCTTCCTGCTGGTTCAGGAATCGAACCAGCGACCTTTAGGTCTCAAACCTGCCTCTCTAACCATTAGGCCATGGCTGCCCCCTTTAGGAAGTCTTTAAATATGTTTTTTTTTTAAAATAACACACAATGGCATTACTATTGTCAGAACTTAATCAAGATTTTTAAAACTGCATTAAAAGCAATTAGTCACCTTAACCTTGCACAAGTGACGAGAACATCAAAATAAGGCTTGGTGGTATAATGAGTTAAGATAAATCGATATATATTCATACAAGATATTGGAAGAGACAATATAATTTATATTGATATTGCTAATGTTGCATTAAAAGAACACCTATTGAGCCACCAGTTTGCCCAGATTTCTTCCATCTGTCCACCTCTTGCACAACATTCCCCTGCCCTGCATCGCCCCCTCTCTGAACTCAACCTGCTCAGCCACTCCCTACATGCAGCAAAAACAACAGCTTGAATATTTGGTAATTAATCTCTTGTCATCATTAGAACAAATGTTAAAATACAGGTATATCTACTTTAAAAGAATGACTATACAGGGGAACATGGCATTTTCGTTTAATTGAAGAGTACACAGAGAGTACGCTACACATACCCTTATGGTTTATGCTAGTGGTTTGAGGATAGAGAGATGGTAAATCCTGTATTGCAAGTTCACTGTAGGACATTTTCTCTAAGCCCAACGTCTCTCTTTGGGTAGGCAATGATCTGCAATACTATGGAGCTGATGGTACTTAAACTCAAGTTTCTGCTAAGAGTTCAACAGAAAAGCAGACAAAGGAAAAACAAAAATATATGGACATATTAAAGACCTTTGCTCCATTCCATGACATCCTGGAGGATTTCAGTTTTGATTATTTGACTATATGAGATCTTCATTCCACACTGCATACCTATGTGTGGCACTGACATGAGGGTGGATTTATTTCAGGATCCATCTGGTGATTAAGTCTCCATAAGCTTCATTCTCTCTCACTCTGGAGAAAAGGGATTACCCCAGTTTGTTTACAAGGCAGTATATCAGCCTTTGACTTTTTGAATGTCACTATCAAAAGCTTCTGCAATATCCAGATGTTATATCAGGAGCTACATCAATGCAGTCAGTCCTCCATGAATTAATTATGAATTAACATCACATGGAAAGGGGGACAGAACAAAAATACTGGCCCAAGACTGGTCAATTCAAATGCACTCCAGCTGCTAAAACTATTATCGGAATGCGTTCATTCCGTGTTAGTTCAGTGCATAATTACCTGGAAGAGGTTTTTATTAATTAAACCTGGGTATTTATGATCCATTTTGGACTTGCGTAGCAGACTAGATCAGCTTTCGAACTCACGTTAATCGAGAGATTATGTGGGAAATTCAAGTTGAATTAGCAGTTCCGGGGGGGAAAAAAAACAAAACACACAACAGCAGCAGTTCACTGAGTAAACTGAATAGATTACTGTATTGCCTACACATTACCCATATTAGCCTTTTTTCTCCCCTCTGGAGCAGAGATCTCTAAAGCCAGTGGAACAGATCTAAAATGCATATTTGTTCTGTCTGTTGTGAAAAGCAGCTTGAGCAGTAAGCACACTGACACCAGATCGACCAAGGGATCGAATATATTTTTATAATATAACACATGTATGAAATGGCAGGAGGCACTTTGCGTGTAGGAAACATGCAAATTTTTTTCTTTTGAAAATGAAATGAGGAGATGGCGCACAGAACCTGGGTACACGAAACTCCCACTGGCCTCTGGCTTAATCTGAAAGCCCTGACACATGTTCTTCCTCTTCCCCGGGTGAAAAAAGCCGATAAAGTCATATAAAAAATTCAAACGGTTCTTATCATCAAATACTTTAATTCCATATTTCCAAACTGCGTGAGCTTTATAGCATGCTAACCTCACAGAACTTACTGATGCCAGTTAGCTAGCAACATAATAACATAACTGTCTGTTGCATTGTGAAGAAAAGGATGCGTTCAAATACTTTAAATCAATTTATTCTCTAACTTTAAGTACAGCACATACAGCTCATGTGATTATTGCATCAGCGATCCTTCCTCTCTTATGTATAGCTCTATCAGCTGGCTAGCCTTCCTTCTTCCAAGTACTTATTGCCACCTAGTGGCTGGATAATTATCACATTACTGTGGGCAAGATTCTGTCCAGAAGCTGAGTAGACATGAAAAATACCACTGAAAAGTTAGGATCCAAGTTTGTTTTCGTTTTTTTTAATTCTGTGAAATAGTAACAGCAAATAGTAGCAGTAGCAGTTTATACTGTGAAAACAACCTTGGTTTGTAGTCAGATTCTGTCACTGTTGGCTCGGCTCAGTCATCTTCGTCAGAATCATAAGGCTAAACTTATACGGCTGAATTGAGTCAGAGGATCCCAATACTATAGTTCTCCTCTTCAGAAGCCTCGTCATCGCTATAATCATTATTGTGTTCAAGGTGGTGTACAGGTGCACCCGCTGTGTTATCTGCCATCTTTAATTAGTTGCGTTCCCTCCTTGAGATCAGCCGAACTGTAAGTTTTTAAGTAGCATACCCCATATCTGGAGCTTTTTTGTGAGGCTGTGTTGACATTAAAGAAGGCATACTTGTATTACTTGCACTTTGTAGAGTAGGTTTTATTATTTAGGCTTGTTTTTGTTTATTTGAAGTTTGTGTTTTGGTTCAGTGCTGGCGAGCTGAGAAAAAAAAAAAAAAAACACTGATTGTTCCTTGCTGGGGTTTATGGCTCTCGTGAGACAACTGCCAATCAGACTTGTTGAGCAACAGACAAATCAGACTGCACATACTGTGGATGCCATATAATAAATTAGGGCCATTTTTTGCTGTTATCTTTTATTATTTTTGCTTATCACATCATGCATTGTAGTCATGACTTTTATTCCATAATGCTCACCTGCTCACCGTACCACAAATCTAAACAAAAAAAAAAATGACAGTAGCTGGTATAGATTGAGGCGTTGCTAGATTGCTCTCAGCCATACACTCACTCAGCACTAGGCTTACACAAGGGAAAAAGACCATGTCCATGCATGCTGTTAAAAAGAAATAATCAGTGACTGGTTGGCGTGAGGTTACCTGACACGAAGAGTCAGCGCTACTGTGGTTTGTTACCAACTTGAAATTAATTTTACAATAACATCACATCACAGCAAGCTTTATTCCTCAACGTTGGACTTTTTTTATTTAGAAACAAAAAACACTATCACTACATTATACACATTATCATCAACTTTATTATCAATTTTTCCTTCTTGTTTCCTCTCAAAGTGAATGAGAAAACAACTGTAGCTTGTCACATTACTGAGAAAAGTCTTCAATCCCCCCAGGAGAAAACGAGCTTTACCTCAAAGCACTTACTCAAGACTTCTTTTATAACTATATGTTGAATCTAAGACTTGTTGTAGACCACAGCTTATTCCTTTAAAAAGTGTTTAATGTCGTGATTCTCTGTCATTATAGAGCAGGGGTCACCAACCTTTTCTGAAACTGAGAGCTACTTCATGGGTACTGAGTCATACGAAGGGCTACCAGTTTGATAGGCTCTACTGAAATTACACATTTGCTCAGTTTGCCTTTGGTTATACATTATCAATAATGATTAATGATACTTATCAATGTGAAGAAACTGATCACGTTAATGATTTCTCACAATAATTATCAACAATAAAAATCAAAAATTAATTTTAGACGCAGCTCACTAGTAAGTTGTGCTATTTTTAGAACAGGCTTGCGGGCGACTTATGTTGTCCTTGGGGGCGACCTGGAGCCCGCAAGCACCGTGTTGGTGACCCCTGTTATAGAATATATAAAACAGAACAAGTCAATTTATTTAAACCTGTCTTTAGCCCTGTACTGGATGCCACTCTCAGAACTGCCGTGAGAGAAAATGAATCCCTACACCCTGTCCAGTCAGGGGCTAGAATTTAAGTGCTGTGGTGCAAAATAAATCCTTTAAATCAAAAACTGAACCAGTGTTACTGCACAAATCAGCACAGCCTCCTGTTGAGTTTCTTATAAACGACTGCCAGTGAGGTTATTAAGATGCCTTGCATGGGTTTCCTGTGCAGCTGGACTGCAAGGCGGCATCTAAAGTGACATTTGTCCTGCCAGAATCTCTAAACGTTACGTCACTTCACTGCCGTGGTCTCCTCTTGATCTGATGGGTTGAGATTCTGACTACAGCATGGAGCCGTTTCCCAGGACTTCCATCCAGTCAACAGCAAAAACATCAACAATTTCAAAGTGTGCTTTAGGATACAGAGAGCTGAGAAACGTGTACACAGATTTGTGCACTGTGACGCTTTTGAGAAACAGGGGGGCAGCCTTTACTGGGGTAGCATGTGCCAAAGTTTGGATCGGAGGTTGTTAACAGAGCTGTGTTTGGCCCAATCCCCTACTCAAATTCAGGTCAAACTGTTCTACGGACTGTGCATGAAGCGTTTCATCATAAACTGTGAATGATTTACGGTAGCTACACTGTCAGTGAGTGAAGAATGGTTGGACTTCACTCATGCAGAGAGAAAATAAATAAAAAAATCCTACAGTTAGACGAGAAACACCTTGTTTTGCGTTCGACATAGTGTGTGCGCTTGGAACCTGAAGATCCAGGAGTTGATTTAAAAACAAATAAAGTAGTAACTGCATGATTGTTCATTGTTATTCATTAGGTACCAGATATGTGGTGTATCTGTATATATATATATATATATATATATATGTGTGTATATATATATATATATATATATATATATATATATATATACACACATATATATATATATACACATACATACATACATATATAAAATGTATGTGGTGTACTGTGTTGCTTTCCTTTACACTGCTTGCTGTTATATTTTAGTGGGTACATTATGTTCTGAGTCTTTAGGAGGGTTCTAGCCTTACACATTTGTAAAATAAATAAATAAATAAACAGATCAGTCCCTACTGAGTCACTTCCATTCATAATCACAGCCGTTGACACCAGCACAGGGATCAGATAATAGTGTTTACCTTAATAAACTTGTCTGCATTGTTGTCCTCAGACATGGTGCTCATGTCGTGGTGTGTGTTCCTCCTCGGGTTTTTCCTGATTAAAAAGTCTGTGTCGCCGTCCACGGATGATCGACTCTGTACCCTTTTCCCGAAATGCAACGCTGATTTTCCATGAAATTCGGGTCTGTCGAGCACAAACCTGGAGGTTCAACGTGCTGATCTTTGACGGCGGCCCAACGGATTGGAGCTCCCCACGGCTCGTGTCGGAGTCTGACAGCGAGTTCAACAAACAGTGAGCAGGAGGAGAGACGCCGAAACTCTCCCAAGTGCCAAGAAGAGAGAGAGAAAGAGAGAGTAGAAGACAGACAGTTGGTGGTTTGAGCCTCTTTCGGCTGGAAAGGAAACAAAGCCGTGTATTTATAGCTAGCGTTCACTGTAGCGACTCGGTTTGCTAAAGAGCAGGCAGGTGACAAGTGGACAATCCGAGCCGTGTGCAGTCTGTAGGCCAGCTCACAGCGGTGCTCGGGGTCGCTCACAAACAGCACCGACTACCCAAAACCCGGCGGTTGGTTAGCTCGCCATTTACCTGACTGTTTAGCGTGCTAGCTCGAGCACTTTTAACGACTGCACAAAGGCGACGATATCCTTTACGAAGCCTTAAATACAACCATTCTTCAAGAACCAGGTGTCATGACAATCCGTACACAGAACGCCGAGCCTTCAGGACTTATTTGGTGTGTTGTTATGTGTCGGCGCAAGCAGCAAGCTGGCTCATCTCCCTGTTAGCGATTCTCCCAGGAAACGGACAGCCGAGCGGTGCGGGGAGCGACTGTCCCTCCGACCGCCTGACAGCAACACATCAACTGCCTTCACCACACACTTGAACTTCATCTCAAATATAGTGCACTGCCCTCCACTGAATACGTATAGCTTACCTGGTTGTCATATCACGCGTATTATAATTTTGTACTGTATGTAAGTCATTTCTTTTGAGTCAGGCACGTTGAAAGACGCCTGCAGTGTTTGGCTTTGTTCGTGACGAGCCGGGGTCCTCACCCATCTGGTCCCACGCGGTGTGCTTCTTTCTGTAGTAACGCAGCCTCATAGGCTGAATGCTTAGAATATCGGATGTGGAAATAAATAAACTTTACTCTGACACATAAGATTCATGTGCCTACAGGACTGGGTGAAGGAAACAACTGGGCTTCACTTTTCATCCGCGCTCAAATGCGGTGTGTTCAGAAGTGATACTTAACCCTAGTTACTAATTCATGCAGCCCTCACTGTCAACACTGACACAAGTGCAAAAACCTCCACACAATCAGATGCCTTAAAGTGTGGCATGTCATATATATATATATATATATATATATATATATATATATATATAATTTTTTTTTTTTTTTTTTTGAAAGACAAAATAAAACAGCAACAACAGTTATACTCTTTATAATATTTAACTTCAGTTTTATTGTGCTCTTGTGGGTGAATAAGTGCAGATCCCCACAGCCACACTCCAAAATGTAATGGAAATATTTCCCAGATGACTGGATATTATTATACCACTAAATGTATCACAGACCACTAAAGAGATGTTTTAAGAGTATATATGGGTGTGATGGTCAAATGTCCACAAACTCATAGCACAACTGCCACAGCAGGTCACAAATCTGTCAACATGATATTAATTAGCCTTATTATTCACACAAGAGATTTTCTCCTTTCTGATTGGATGAAAGCCTTCAAATACGTCTTTGTATTGCATCTTTGCCATGGGATAAGTGAAATTTTGCACCGTTTTCATCAGATAAGTTGAATAACTATCGCACAAATGGAACATGCAAGATAGTAACGTGACTGTCTACTTTGAAAATATTCTGAATGAATAAAGCAGTTATAGAATTCAGCTTTCGTGTGATAGAGAAAAGTTATTCGCTCCCCCTTGACTGAATGACTGAATTCCCCATTTACATACTTCAGTGGTAAGGTGCTGGATTAATGATCCCAAGGTTGGGGGTTCAAGCCCCACTATCAGTGGGTTGTCACTGCAGTCCCCCCAGTGCAGCTATCTGGGTTATCAAATGCCGGCCATGTCTCTCAATGTCTGTGGTGAGACGCATGTAAAAGAACCATTGTTGATTTTCGTTAAGAGTAGACTGCAATGCCGTCAGCATGTTACTGCCCTGCAATGGCCTGGCGAGCTGTCCAGGGTGTACTCTGCCCTCGCCCAGAGTCGGCTGAGATGGGCGCCAGC
>JAOUQZ010044611.1:0-11318 GCA_028564935.1 Neosilurus hyrtlii | reverse complement strand
AAATTCATTCACGTATGGAAACCAAATTCCTCTTGAACCCACGTATGAAACCAAATTCGTCTTCAAATTCATTCACGCAGGAAACCAAATTCGTCTTCAAATTCATTCACCTATGAAACCAAATTCATCTTCAAATTCATTCACGTAAGAAACCAAATTCGTCTTCAAATTCATTCACGTATGGAAACCAAATTCGTCTTCAAATTCATTCACGTATGAAACCAAATTCGTCTTCAAATTCATTCACGTATGGAAACCAAATTCCTCTTGAACCCACGTATGAAACCAAATTCGTCTTCAAATTCATTCACGCAGGAAACCAAATTCGTCTTCAAATTCATTCACCTATGAAACCAAATTCATCTTCAAATTCATTCACGTAAGAAACCAAATTCGTCTTCAAATTCATTCACGTAGGAAACCAAATTCATCCCATTTGTTTTTGGTGAATAAATTAGTTCGGGTTGACTTGACTATGTATGAAGTAAATCCACTCCAGGAGGAACTCAGTTGGAGAGTGAACGTTGTACCATGTAACTCTCACCCCTCACCGGAGAAATGGGTCGGTTCTGTATGTCACTGGCGTGGACACCACCAGTTACGTACGGAACCGTGAATTGATATGTGATTCTCAGTCCACAGATGTCACAGGTGACAGTACGGCGTGAAACATAAGCAACAAAAAGAATCACAATTTTCCTCCACACACTGCAACCAATTTTACAGAAAAATTTCAAGATCCGATTTATTTTATCTGTATGTGGTATGTGTCCATGTGGTATGTTTTGGGCAGGAATTGCTCTTTTGTCTTCTTTATTGTTTTTGTTAAATATTAGGTCCAAAGTGTGAGTTAATAAATTTGACCCAGTTTCAGAGAATGACGCATATGAGTGGGAATGCTGTATGAATTCACTTTATTTTGAACGTATAATTCTATTAGAAATTTTCTAATTCTAAAGAATTTAATAAAAAATTATTATTTTAAAATACATTAATTACAACAATTTTGAAATCTAGAAAGGTGAAGGTTCAGAACCACTTGGGGACGAAATTGGAAAGCAGTTGAATGTATAATTACTTAAAATATCCAGAATATTTTGTTGTTACCTCGATTCCTGTTGGTACGTAGGTGGACTGAAATGTTCATAGGCTAACCATGATGCAGTGGTGAAATTTGACCAGTTTATAAATAATAGATATGAAATTAAAAAAAAAAAAAAAAAAAAATCCGTTAGCCAACATATGCACCTCACTTTTCTGATGTTAAAATTTCAGAATTTTAATTTTTCTTTTGCACAGAACTTCACTGTCTGTTGATGTAAACCTAACGTGGCTTTCAGCTTCCAGGCATAGTAATGGTGGCACTATGTGCACATCGCCACAAACGCTAGCGAATCGGAGGTGGCCAATCCAAATATAGCTCAATGGCAAAAATTGAAGGGCTTGGTCCTGATTCTTAGGGGACTCTGTTGTTAATACTATTCTATTCCCCACAGGTCAGCTGGCTAAGAAGCCAGTTTCCTTCCCTGGATATCGAGGTAGATGGAGGGGTTGGACCAGACACTATTCATCGATGTGCTGAGGTATAAAGTGATGAATGTTGCGCTGTACGCAGATGTACGATTCGACCCTGAAGCTCACACATTAGAACGTGATGTACTGAAATAAGACTTGTATAGTTTTTGCAGCTACTTGTAACTCCACTGCTCAGCGCGGTTCTGTTCATTCCACACTAGTGCTGATATCTTTTCTAGCTGTGTCAGATAAAAACATTTTTAGGTCACCCTGAACATTTCTGAGGAAGCTGGATCTGTTTTCTGGATCTGATGAGCAGGTTTTGATACCACGAAGTGACCGTTTCAGTAATTTGGCTTTATTTTGGGTGACCTGTGAGTTATTCAGAACTTAGATGGCTAAATGCGAAGCAGGAATGTGACACTTCCACTATGAGACACCTGTGAATGGAAATATGAGCTGATCAGAAGCACAAATACAGGTGCCATCACATATCTGTTACATGACAAGGTCGTCTGTACTGAGTTCTCTGACCTGAGAATTGGTCAGAAAGTTCAGTGTTGAGAGAAAATTGGGGTGAAATGTTTTCGTTCTGACTGTAATGCAGGGTTTCTCTTTTTCAGGCAGGTGCTAACATGATTGTGTCGGGCAGCGCTGTAGTGAGCAGTGCAGACCCTCGCTCGGTGATTGCCCTCCTCAGAGACGTCGTGCTTGAGGCCATTCAGAAACGATCTCTAGACCGCTAATGATGTCTCTCTTCACCCCAAAATATCTCAACCTGTCTGAATGTTTTGTATGGACAAACGTAAGCTAACTGAGCTCATTAATCACCTTGAGAGTCAAGACGGAGATGTGTCTCTTGGGACCTTTTTTCTTTTTCTTTATACAACAGACATCTCTAAATTTACCACAAAATATACATTTTGTTGGGACACCTTGGGTGATTAGTGAGAAAGTAATTACAAGAGGAGGATTGTAATGGCCTTTTAGCTTGTACATTCCATTCATTTTTCCTTTAGGAAAATGTGAAACAATATTAATGTAAATAAAAGATGTGGTCCATGTATCGTGTTTTACTATTTTTGAATCAAATTTGTTTTACCCACTCATTCTCATCTCACTCATTTGCCAAACTTCTTAATCCTATTAGAGTCGCTGGGGGGCTGGAGCCTATCTCGGCCGACACTGGGCAAAGGTGGGTTCACCCTGAAAAGCTTGCCAGACAATCGCAGGGCAGACACACACACACACAGTCATTCACCCTCGCACCTAGGGGCAGTTTGGAACAGCCATATAACCTAATGGGCATTTCTGTGTGAGGAACCGGGAGCACCTAGAGGAAATCTATGCAAGCACAGAACACCCTCACTGAAAGGAGGGATTTTCCTGTTTTATAAGCACACATGGAGCATGATTGAGGTAAAAAAGGAGACGGTACATCCAAGAGATGAACCTAGAAGGAATCGTGTTTCCAAGTTCGTCACGATCCCTTAAGATGGTACATCTAGGTGTGTTAAGCTCTAACTATGATTCCCACGCTGTATCACAATTGTCGTCAAATCGTAATAATTTTGGCAAAATTTCTGACAGTCAAATATTTTGTCATGATCAGTTCAGTCATCGCAATACCACCAAGTACCCCAAGATCTTTCCTCAAAATATCTTTAATATCAAGATATTTCCTTCAAACTGTGGAGATCAGACATCGTGCCCCAGTGTAAATACGGTAATCGTGACAAAATGTTTTTCACTGTTTATTATGATTTATTTAAATTTGACCCAAAACGTGATGTAAACCATTGCTGATTTTCGTCAAGAGTCAGCGTGTTTCTGCCCTGTGATGGCCTGGCGAGCTGTCCAGGGTGTACTCTGCCCTCGCCCAGAGTCGGCTGAGATGGGCACCAGCCTCCCCGTGACCCTAATTAGGACTAACCGGTTCAGAAAATGAATAAATGAATGAAACGTGGTGTATTCTGGGAATCATGGTAGAGTGTCATAGGGCTTAACAGACCTTGATGTGCCATCTTAGGAGATATTGAAGAACCTGGACCATGAACCCTGCCTCCATTAATACCACAATCATGCTCCAAGCATGCTCATAAATCAGGAAGCTCCATGCCTTTTTGAACCCCAGTATAAACCCAGGAATAACATTGTTAGTGTATAAGTTTTCTCAGTGAGCGACAGCACAAAGTGCGCAATTTGTGATGCATGTAACGGCAAGACACCACTGCAAAAACATCTGAAACAACAAACCCTTATTCGACACTTAAAACATCATCACCCAGCTAAACATGTCTAGTTTGAAAAAGTTTAAAAGGAAAAAGATGCTTAAGCTAACAGAGCTTGTGTGTTCCAATCATCAATGCACTAAAACGGCTTTTGGAGAGATGAGCAGACGGTGGGGCAACTGCTAAAACCCACACTGTTTGAGGTGGTTTAGAGAAAGTTCAGATCCCAGACCAGTTACACAACCCACTGGTACTACTAAATTATAATATAAACAACAACAATAGTTAGCAGTATTGCTACATCTAATAATGTTAACACCAGCAATAATATTTTATAATAACAACCACAATAATAATTAATTGTACTAGTATCAGTAATAATATCAGCAATACTTTACTACTAATAATAATGATAATTATTACTGATAAAATACCCTGCGATGGCCTGGCAAGCTGTCCAGGGTGTACTCTGCCCTTGCCCAGAGTAGGCTGAGATGGGCACCAGCCTCCCTGCGACCCTAATTAGGATTAAGCGCTTCAGAAAATGAATGAATGTATAATTACTGATAAAGTGCAATTATTTCTTTTATTGTGAAAATAAAATTTGTATTGAAAGTGCACTGACACCCATGATTGAGTAGAGATTTTAGTGACAGGAAAGAGAGTTCTATGCCGTCCCTTTCTGAGATTAGCTCTCCAGTCAGTTCTCATGGACTCCCAGCACCTTCCAAGGCTCAAACTTGTATTATTTTGTATGGTAGCATCTCACTTTCTCACTGTACCACTCGGGAGCCAAGATTTTCTAAAATGAGCAACCCGACTACTTTAAAACTGGATTATAAATGAGTTTCAGTGAACCCCCTCGTTGTGCTAACATACAATATGAGGTTCAATTAACTCAGAATTTTAAGGCTACTCACTTTTTATGTTAAAACTATTTTTTTGTGGTCAAATTTCTCTGTTTTTAAAAACATAATGTGCCAGTGACAGGATCTGAAAAGTAAGTGGTTTTATTTTTTAAAGAAAATGAACTTAACATGCAGCAACACTAAAAATGTGTCCTAGTCAGCCGGTATTCAGTAACAAACCTGTAGCTTCTTGTGCACATTGGGGTGGACCCAAGTAAACAAGAGAGAGAGAGAGACAACAGTGTGGTGTCAAGCTTCAAAGTAAAATATTTGCCTTGGAGGTCACACCTACTACTGCAAGGGGAATGACAAGGAAAACTATAAAGGCTCATGAATCAGATGCTTCCCTTGAGAGTAATTCAACACTACTTGGAGTACTAATTCAAGAAGAAATCACACACAAGGAATTGGTACAAAAACCATGATTTTTGATAATATCCTGGAAGTTGGTCCTGGGAACTGTTGGAGTCTTTGAGTGTTGGAATGCTGGACAAGATCCTCACTGATATTCATCCAAAGGCAAGAAGTGTCACAAAATACATTTAGTTTCCAAAGTCAGTGCCACCAGCACAGAAGAGCACATCTTTATATTGTTGGAGATTTATCAGAGAAATTGATCAGAAAGAGATCGGGCATCTCTGCTTCTGCGCAGGGTCTGACCTTTTTCTGTCAGAGACATTGAGACTGACATGAGACCTTCATTCTGAGTACTCAGAAGATTTTTATTACATTTTTACCAGGAATGAATCTTGACCCAGAGAAGACCCCATTAGAGTTATCTGGATCAGCATCTGGATCTGTGACCACCGACTGGCCGCATCTGGGTGTTCCATTTTCTCACCACTGTCTCTTTAAGCATTGTATGTCAGCCTAACAATATCAAGCAGATATCATAGATCAGCACCACTCAAAAAATGCTCATTGTGTAAGTAATAACTAACGTAATTTCAATTCATAATTACTTGCAATATTCTTGTTTTGAATCCCGATTGAATTCGCTCACCGCCTGGAACTCCACGAGCAAATGTTTCCCCAGCTTTCGATCTTTTGGTTGGCAGTACTTCTGCCAGGACCCTGAAGAACATCCGGTCCATGAACTGTCATTTTCATCTTCAACACAGAAAACTCTGGAATCTGTTGACATGCACATTCCCTGTACCAAGATCTGGTCTGATTATTTTATTGGCAACCACCCTAACAGCACCAAGGAAACAAGCTGACAAGAACAAGAACCTGAACGCTACAGTAGTTAGAGATTCAATTTAAATCTGCAAGTGTTTATCCTTTGGCTGACTCATTTTAAAATTCAAATTGCAATTTAATTTGTGCTTTATTTTACCACTAGAGACATTTAACTTTAAATGATCATTCTTACACAATTTAAAAGTAGCTTACTTCCCACACAAGCCACAGATTTTGTGTGACGGCTCTACAGTTCCGGCTATTACTGTTTGTTTGGTGGTCACATTTATCATTGATTACAACAGTATTGCAGGTTTTTGGTCATTATAAAGACACTGCAGGGAGGGATAAAGCATCTTTCTACCGACTGTCAACAACAAATACAAATCAGGCAGCAAAAACTCAAGAACTTGAGAACTCAAGAGGTTATGGCTGGCTGTATCAGAGTTGACTCCGATATTGTATACTTTTATTCTCTTTAAACTTTGAGAGCTCTTATTTTTCTATATACATGCTAGCATGGCCACTGCATTGATGGCTTTTATATCAGAGTGCTGTTTACTCTTGTTTGAGGTACAGTATTTAAATGAAATGAAGCGCACACAAATCTCCTGATGGTAATGTTATTACACGCTATCATGAGTGCAGTGCTGTCTCGGAATCACCCATTTTGCAAAACTCTAAACACACTCTCATTCTCTCAAAACACATTTTGCAATGCAGTGGACTTTGACTCATAATGACACACAAACCTCAAATTTTAAACTCAACTGAAACCCTGTTGTCCACATTAACACACCACCACTCAAAACCGAGCACACACCTGTCCAGTCGGTGATGTGTAGAACCCAATCAGTGAACAGGATATAAAGCCAGGTCAACTGCAAATGGCATGTGTGATTTCCACAATGGAGGGCAGCGTGAGTCACAGCTGGTGGACAAGGAGGAGGAGGACAATGACAACAACCCAACATGAGCCATAACTTCAGATGAAATAAGCACAACAATCATAGACGATGTTCTGGTTCGTGGAATGAGCATGAAGGAAGTAGGGCTGCATGTCCAGCCTTCAGTAACCAGGACATTCAGAGAAGAAAACAGATAAAATCACTCCACCATAACTCTAGAAAAGGGACGAAAACTTCCTTAAAATAAGTAACTGGTAACTAGCTTATCAGTTCCAAAGGCTGAGTGATTAACAGCTGCGCCTGTTTATTTCCCGGTTATGAAGCAAATGCCTCAAAAGTTCTCAATGTCAAGAATTGTCAGCTGATTCTGGAGTAAAACAAGTTTTATAACCTACTCCTGAAGACAAAATCAACACATATGTTACCCTGGCCATGTGTAAACGTATTGATGATTGTTGAGGCCGTCTCAGACAGTCTCAAACAATCTGCAACTGTCCATGTCTGCGGCCATGGTTGGGGATAGTTTGCGATATGGTTGCCAACTACAAGAAGACAGCCAACAATGGTTCATGGGCAGTGAATGGGCAAAGAATCACCCAAATGAGACCGGGCCTTAAGGTACTGTCAAGATCTCAGGAATAAAGTTGTGGAAATGTACAGAAAGGTTTTGTCAATCCCTAGGAGCACAGCAAAGTCCATAATCACGAATAGGAAAGATCAGCACATCCCTCCAGACTGGATGGAAGAGTGAGAGGTCAGAGAGAGGCTACCATGAGGCCTACTGAAACAGTTATAGAATAATAATGGTCATTCTGTGCATCTTAATATCACAGTCAGTTTTATTCAACAATATAACTATATATTCAGGGTGACCCAAAAAACCCCCAACATTTCAAATGTAAATTTTAAAAAAAGTTAAAGATAATCAAATTATTATTGGCTGACATGAAACTTGTTTCAATACAGATTTAATCCATCATTATTTGCTCGTAGTGAGGCATGAGAGGTGGTGCTAAGGTCTGTTGGTAGCTTAATGTAGCACACCGTGCACTAGCTGTTCGCATTCTTCAACAGCCATTCCGTGATCGCCGCAAAGAGAGCCTTATTCGTTTTACACAAACACCTCTCCTTTCATCCATACAGGATGATGCTGGTGCAGAAGCTCAATGTGAGACTGGAAAAGCCTTATGGAGTTATAGAAGAACATTCTGCAACATTCTGCAAGATGCTCATTTTCATTTGAGTGGGTATACAATAAACTAAACTTTCACTATTGCTCTGAAAATCTATTGCTGCTGAATGAAACACTGTTGCACTTTGAGCATGTGACTGTGGTGTGCCTTCGATGTTGGCATTGTGGGATCTTATTTCTTTAAAGAGGGCGTGTAACTGTTACTGTAACATCTGACCATTACGTTGATACACTTAAAAACTTTCTAACACCACAACTGGGTCACCTTGAGCTTGAACAACTATATCTGCTCAAATTGTAACATGACCTGCAGATCAAGAATAGGACTGCCACCACTGACCCATTGCCATATGGAGGACAATCAAACACAAAATGCAGTTTTTTAATAAATGTTTTTATTATTAAGGAAGATGACTGTGACCATGACTGTAGTTTATCACACCTGAGTTCAATTTTTCTAGCCACACACAGGCCTGATTACTTCCACACCTGTTCTCAATCAAGAAATCACTTAAATAGGACCTTCCTGACAAAGTGAAATAGACCAAAAGATCCTCAAAAGCTAGACATCATGCCAAGATCCAAAGAAATTTAGCAGCAAATGAGAAAGAAAGTAATTGAGATCTATCAGTCTGGAAAAAGTAATAAAGCCATTTCAGAAGCTTTGGGTCTCCAGCGAACCACAGTGAGAGCCATCATCCACAAATGATGAAAACATGGAACAGTGGTGAACCTTCCCAGGAGTGGCTGGCTTGCCAAAATTACACCAAGAGCACAGCAATGGCTCACCCAAGGGGTCACAAAAGACCCCACAACAACATCCAAAGAACTGCAGGCCTCACTTGCCTCAATTAAGTTAAGGTTAAGGTTCACGACTCCACCATAAGAAAGAGACAAAGGGGCAAAAATGGCCTGCATGGCAGAGTTCCAAGACCAAAACCACTGCTGAGCAAAAAGAACATTAAGGCTTGATTGCAGTTTTTGCTGCTAAGGGTGGCCCAACCAGTTATTAGGTTAAGGGGCAAACACTTTTTCACACAGGACCATGTAGGTTTGGATTTTTTTTCTCCCTTAATAATAAAAACCTTCATAAAAACTGCATTTTGTGTTCACTTGTGTTGTTTTTACTCATATATAAATTAGTTTGATGATCTGAAACATTTAAGTGTGACTTTCTTAAAATGTTTTTTAAAATGATTGAGGGTCTGAACACATCTTACTTGAAAAGTGAGGCTGTTCCATGAACTAGCAGTCTGGGATCCACTCCACAAAATTTGTGAGTACCAGACATGCTATACGTTTTGTTTGTGGACATTTCATTGTTCATTTGAGCATTAAGGTTTGTTTATTGAGTTGCCTATTTTGCACAAAAAAAGGTCTTTTTTGACTGAAAATATTATAATGTTTTTATTAAATTTTTTACTTAATGTCTTTAGTGGATGATGTATGCTGTTCATAAACACAACCTTGATACACAGAACACATATGTTGACGGCATCAAGTTACCTTCAGATGATTTAGAGTATTTTTATGCAAACATGCTCCTGATTTTTAATTTTTATTATTTTTGAATTTTTTCAATATTCTCACATTTACTTTATTGGTAAAAATCTATGCCATAAATTAGAAAATCAGGCAATGTGTAATTCATTTCAGCGAACATTACAGTCTTTTCAAGGGACAAAGTATCTGTGATAATTTTAGCAGCCTTATGCTAAAAAATTCTTGGACGAACGCCGCATATCATGATTTGATACCACGGTAGTCCATGTCCATCTCATTAAACATTCTGGCCAGAGCATCATTTGTATTTTACGGAATCCCATAAGAAAATACATGTCACACAAGAGAGCAAAACAATTATTACAAAATGTAAACTAGGTTTGCTAGGCACATCTAGTCATAGATGACTAGGCATAAACCAATGCCTTTTATACAGCTGAATTTGAATACATGGTTAATCAATGTCAAGTAAAAATTGGAACTTTAACTGGACAAAAGAATTGAATATAACAAAATGAATACCTCTGGCAGGAATGTCTTTAAGGACACATGACATTAACATTGCACTGACCAAAATCACTCATGATTTATAATGTGTAATGTATGAAGGCATAAATAATAAAGCATACATAATACTAAAATATTAAAATGGAATACTACTGCAATTACATCCACATCTATCTACAAACACTACAGTTAAGAACAAGTCTTGCACAGACACTGAAATATAAATAGTACTGGTCCAAGCCAGTACTGCAGGAAAGTGGTGAAAGTTCTTCAGTGGAAATATGTGTCAAGTTCAGTCTGTCACTCTGTTTAAGTGTGAGTTCAACCATTTATTGGTTTTCCCAGTGCAGACACATGCTTTCCTTGCAACAACAGTATTCAGTGTGTTTTGCCTTCAGCATCATGGTTGCTACCAACTTGTTATTGATAAATATTGATTGCCAAAGTCAGCGACAGCAGGGTAAGTTGGCTGAGATATGTGTGCTCGCTTGTGATGCATTACTTGGTGAAGGTGCAAGTGGAGGGCATCTTCAGTGGGTGGAAGGCAACGAATGTCTCCTTTGATTTTTCTAGAGATGGGCTCGCGGTGCATTCAAATTACCACCAGAGTTACTCCTGTCATAAAGTGAGATCATGTACTGTCTAGCTGCTTTCACAACATCTTATGGGATATCCAGGTTTTCTTCAGAGTCACCATGTCTTTCCAGAGGCGAAAGGTCTGTCACATGATCAACGGTAGTTTTGTAGGCATGCTTTTTCCTCTTCTGTAAGGATGGTTCACTGTATTGTATTCAGTCATTATGTAGGTGCTGAGGAGTACAGATGAAAGATCTTCAACTTTAACAGGATGCTTCACTGCCAGAGCATGAGCAACAAGGTACATATCAGTTTTTTCCATGCAAAGCTCCTGCAGCCCATCCAGACGTATGATGCAGTATGTAGACATCATGATCACATCTGTGTCAGTAGCCCCCACTAACACACCATTTTTGGTGCAGTCATGAATTTGGCTGAAAAGTTGCAGAATATTGGGAAGTGTGACAGTGATGATATTCTACAGTATGTATCATTTCCTAAAACAGTAAATCAAAACCATTTTCATATTCTGCACCCACACACCAAATTAGAACTCTAAGTGTTATAGGTTCAGAGATTTACACAGTTTAATTCGTGATGTTGCTGTAATAGGTCAAAAGTTCATTAGTGCCTATCTCACTAATTAAGAGGCCATTTGCAAAAATATTTGAGTTGTAGACATTTTGCATGGCTCCCAATCATTCCTGAAAGTTTCATGAAAATCGGAGTCATGGCGCTGATTCTGTGTTGAAATGACATGGAATGACCTGAACACAAGGAGAAAATATATCTCAGA
>JAOUQZ010044610.1:0-11320 GCA_028564935.1 Neosilurus hyrtlii | reverse complement strand
GAAAGAAAGAAAAATATTATGCATGCACAAGATCATTCCTTCAGTAATGCGGGCTTGTTATTATTATTGTAAACAGACACAGAATCAAAACAAGATGTAAAACAGATGGATAAGAAATACTAAGACCATGAGCTGGGCTGGTTTCACCAGGAAAACTTTGAACCAAAATGAACTACAGGTACTAGTTTTCATTACCCCATGTGATCATCAATAATAATAATAATAATAATAATAATAATAATAATATGTAACAATATGTCCCATAATATGTAGGCATGGGCAAAACAAATAAATAAATAAATAAAATAAAAAACTTTTACATGATTCCTGGGGTTTGACTTTTCAAGAGCGAGCACTCAAGGTCAAGTGCAATTGTCCCATTTGAAAGTCCATAAAGGGTTCCCTAGTAGTGTTCCACAGTGATAGCATGTCGGTATAAGAACATAATCTCCAAAATATTGTGACCTTGCTCCGACCTTCGCATTTGACCTTGACATTCCAAGATCCAATTATCTCTGACACTCAGGTTGGGTAATGTCCCCACCGAGTTTGATAAACATCCATGCATGGGTGTGGTTAGGATTTTATTTACAGGCAAGCTGACAAACTGACTCACAAATACCAGTGATTAGAGTACCTTGGCATTACAATAACTCTCTTTTTGGGGTGGAGCTAGTAATTTTCAGAAATGGACAGGAAATGACCGTTCCTACATTTCGACCACGGCAACAAACATAAAACCTTACCAGATTCTGGAGAGCCAAAATGGGCAACCCAACAATGTCTAAGAACAACCAGTCCATCACATCACATTAGAATTATCAGCCTTTCAGCAGTTGTTTAGCAAATACTGAATAGAACAAAACTCCAGATTCAAGTGTTGATTAGCTCATCTGTCGAAAAAAATTGCACTTCTAATGTATTTCTGAGAGCTGACTCGTACTAGCACCTGCTGGTGTTAAATTGCAGAGTTTCTACAGGCAAATGCAATAAAATTCAATATAACAATGTAATGCGATGTAATATAATGTACTATAAGGTAATAGCAGTCACTGGATGCCATTGTAGTGTAATATTATGTCAAGGTGATTAAACTGTTACATTAAACAATGAAACCCTGGTGTATTTACCTCCAATAAGTAAGGCTCAAGGCTCAGGGCTACTGGTCAGAAGGTCAGGGGTTATAGACTCAGTACCACCAATCTGCCACTGTTGGGCCCTTGAGCAAGGCCCTAAACCATCAACTACTTAATTGCATAAACGTGACCAAACGTACATTGCTCTGGATGTTCAAGTGAAAACCAAAACGTGCAGTGAGAAAGTCATCCAACCCCGAACTGACTTGAATGCAGGACGTGAAGCATCATGCTGTGTGATCGGGGTTTTCTGGTGGTGCTGAACTTCATTTCTCAACAGAAAAACATTGTGCTGTGCATTGTGCTCAACCTAAAATCTCAACACTGATTGTGAAACACAAAAATTCCTTATAAGCTGAATAATAAAAAATTCCTATATTCTGATTATTTATTCAGTACGAGCAGGGGAATTTTTTTTCTTTGTGATTTCTCTTTTTTTGAATTTTCACTCATATATGAAAGGATTTTATAAAGAGGGTTTCAGTCCTAAAAGCCCCTTAACCAACTCCTCTTTTTCCCCATTTCAGCAAGAACCCAAAACAGCTCCAATAATAAACAACCTTGTTAAATAATCTAACTTTCAGCAAGTAGAACTCAACACCAGTGGCTCTGACAGGGATGCTTCCATCAACCAGTCAGTCAAGTCCTTCTGTACTTTACAAAGAATATGCAGGAAGGAGGCTACTCATTCATTCACTCTTAATCCTACTAGGGTCGCGAGGAGGCTGCAGCCTATCTCAGACAACTCTGGGTACACACCTTGAAAAACTCGCCAGGCCATCACAGGGCCAACACGCCCACCCACCCACACATAAACACACACACACACACACCCACACATATACACACACACACACACACACAAAACCATTCACACTCACACCTTGGGGCAATTCAGAACATCCAATTAGTCAAATGTGCATGTCTATGGACTGTGGGAGGAAACCGGAGTACCCGGAGGAAACCCGCGCAAGCACAGGGAGGATACGCAAACTCCACACAGAAATGCCCTCACCAAGCAGGGGACTCAAACCCAGGACCTTCTTGAGGCAAATGTGCTAACCACTACTCTACCATGCCACCCAGGATGCTTAACACAAGCTAGAACCTAGTGGCTATCCAGAAAGTTCCATTATAGGTTTTAAATCAGACATGACTTTGATAAGTTTGTAAATAAACCCATTGGTATTGGTTTTACAATGTGCTCATCTTACAATATGTCCTATAGTACTATATGTGGACATTACTAAGTTAGTTAAACAAACTCTCTCCTTTGAGGAACTGGAGTATGTTCTTTCAAGGTCACTCAGGGTCAATAGTATTTACCTCTTTTTTGAGTCCACATATGGTTTACTATAAGGGTTCCATAATAAAAGCATGTCTATCAGCACTTGTACAGACGTTTTAAGCACCCAGACTGCCGCAAAAGTGATTTTCACCCTTCAAGGTCACTTAAGGTCAAAGGTTATTGTCTTATTTGAAAGTCCATGTATGGTTTCCTAGCGATTTATTAGAGTTTCACAGGAATAGCATGTCCATCAAAACTCATTTCAAAGTTAAAAGCAATCAATCTCTAAAACTTTGTGACCTTGCTCTGCCTTTCACCTTGGAGCGAGTACATCAAATCATCGCAGGGGCTCGGGCAGGAAAGTGTCCCCGTGAAAATCCTTGCTTGGGTGTGGTCAGGATTTTGTTCACAGACAAACAAATGGATGGACGGACAGACATTGGACAATGGCAGTGGTTATATTACCTCTGCCAAAACCCTGTTTGTGGTAGAGGTAATGAAGATAGGACTGTAGCAATAGAAATCTCTACAGTGAAACTACACAGTGTACTTAACCAAAATGTGTAATAATTCTGTGTGAATAAACTGAGCTACATTTAAAAACTTTAAAATTGGATTAACTTTAATCACGTCCAAGTTTTCAAATCTCTGAGTAAAATACACAGAGCTCAGCGCTTTTATCTGAACTGAGAAACAAGTTGGCAGAGCCAACATTAGTTTCTGTTACTATTACTGAATCATCATTTTGTTGAGAAGAAAATAACAGTTGTTGGTCAGCAGTTTGATGGTAAACTGCACTTAAAAAGTAAAGGTTAGCAGATCAAGTAATAGAACGTCTGAGTAAACCTCACTGGATATCATGACGGTGTAATATTTGGTACAGATGGCTAAATCATTTGAATATTAACACTGTGCCAACTCCAGATCCAACTCAGATAGATGCAAGAAATATGGGCGGCTGACTGTGAAACACTTTGCTTGCGAGGTTTTTGACATCTTTAGACAGAACTGACCGTGCTTGTTAAACTGGCTCTGATGTTTGTTGGCACCCACCAAGTCACGGTCAGAAAATAACCTCATATCGCTACACTGATCAGCCACAACATTAAAAACATGACTGGTGACAGCTGAAGTGAAAACACTTACGCAGGAAAAATAAACAGGTGTAATGATCCAAGTGACTCATGGCCACACTGTGAGGGTTAAAAGACGGTCTATTCATCTCCAAAGCAGCAGGCCTTGTGGAAAATTTCTGGTATGCAGTGATGACCTACCTGGGGAATAATATCTAATACGTCTGGGCTGATCTCCAGAAGATCTACTGCAGCACAAACTACTAACACTGTTAATGCTTGATATGATACAAAAGAGTCAGATCACAGTGCATTACAGCTTGCTGTGTATGGAGCAGCCTAGACACAGACCAGTCAGATGGTGTTAATGTTATGGCTGATCGGTGTATGTCCATCTGAATCTCCACATTTTTCAAGTTACATCAGAAAAGTTGCTTTTTGGTCCTGGTTTTATTATTATTATTATTATTATTTTTAATAATATATATATATATCAATCTCCTTCCAATTTCCATTGCATTTGTGCCTCCATACAACTGGGCAAAACATCTCAACATGACCTAGCCCTTGGCAGGCATAGAAAAGATTATGGAATAAGAGCACTCAGCGAGTGCAAACCTCTGCCAAGCCCAACAATCCTCCATATAAAGCAAAATTCCAAAAAGCATTCCATATCAAAATGTTAAAAAATCCTTTTAAAAATTCTGTGACATAGAATTTAGTTGGAATCATCTCCAAAAATTAATGGTGTCTTCCTTGTCCAAAGTTCCACTTCTACTCCTTTTGTATAATGCTACTAACAAATACACAACCCAATTATAAAATATAACTTCCTTGGCGGAGGCATATATATATAAACCAAGTAAATATGAAAAGTGACACAGAGGTTTCAGCTCGATTAAACAGGTCTAATCTGTACTTCTGAGTCTGATGGGTTTTTACAACTGAGCCGAGTGGCTCATCAGGCCGAAGCTTATCTGGTTTCTGATTTATTGGGAATTATGATTTTCTTCAAATTTGATTTTCTGTTTAAATGATACCTTCAACAGTGTCTCTCATTTCTCTGGATTTGTTTCACCAAACGTAACAAACAGACCCCTGTGTATTTTAAAGGTAATGAATTGTAAATGTAGTACATCCAGTACAATCCAGTTTTCTTTTCTTCTTTGACTAACTGGATTCATTACGCGGTGATGCCCAACACATTATCTTTTATAACGTGCGCCAAGATTTCCATCATCTGATTTTAATCTAAGTGACGTATCGGAACCCCAAGGAGTACTTCTACAAATGAACAGTTAGCAAACAATTTTATCTGAAAGTTTTCTTTTTCAGACTTCATTAAGAAACCGCGCACCCCACCATGCAAATCCTTTACCTGATAAATTGATAGCCTATTGTAAAACACTACAATAGAGAACCAGTTTGACACATAAAACACATAAAACCTCACAGCTACAAAATCCTGTCATCCATCAAGTATATCAACCCCTGTCCTGCCGACTGTGTATTTTGTGTTGGAGTTCAACACCAATTTAGGCCAGTATTGATTTTATTCTTAAATCTTTTCAAAAGTACACAGATCACAGATACAATTTCAGTTTAAGTTGTTTCCTGTATAAGTAAGCTAAAGAAGACAGCGGCAAGGACGGAAATATGAGGCAGAAACCAGAATGAAAGAGAAACTCATCCTCATCTGGGTAAGATTGGATGAATATGAATTATTAATCAAAATATGCTATAAATGCTCCCCTTTTTCTCCCCAATGAAATAAGAGAGTGTATTGAAATATCAATCTGCTGGAGAACTTGAAGCTTGTGAAATTTGATATTAACAAGGGGAGTCATCTTTTCTTTGTCATTTTTCTAATATTTATTAATATTAAAATACTAGTTCTCACTAATCTAGCAGCACTTCCAACGAACACATTACTACACTAACGACCCATTTACATTTATGGCATTCTGCGGCTGCCCTCACCCATAGCGGCTTACATTTTGATCTCGTTTACGCAAATGTGCAGCTGAGAGTTAAGGGCCTTTCTCAAGGGCCTAACAGTGGCAGCTTGGTGGAACTGGGACTTGAACAGTAACCCAGAGCATTAATCACTGAGCCACCACTGTCCCTGCCCTGCAAAACCATCAGTGGACATGGCTATAAATAAATAAAAGATATAAAGATATAAATATATATATAATAATATAATAATAAAATATAAATAAATGTTTCATGCATGTCAGAAGAAAATAAAGATGTCAGTAGAGGAATGTACTGTACAAATCCCCAGCCATGCTGGCAAAAGCCAGGACTATCTCAAGGTTGCCCGAGGCCTGGGGCTTAAAGCCTCGAGTCAAACCCTGTTGGTGTTTCTAATGTTGTGGTATACCCCTGCTTTTACATATCATGCCTCATGGGGACTGAGAGCAAAGCCCTGCAAGCACAGTGCAGTTCACTAAACTTCAGGCTGTACCACCATTTACATGAAATGCTCATCACAGCAAATAAGGACAAGGACTAATGAAACTATTTACACGAAACACTGAAATATAAGTCACCTATGGCCATAAGCTTTGGCTAGTGAGCTTCCTTCACAGGGTGGCAGGGCTCTCGTTCAGAGACAGGGTGAGAAGCTCGGTCATCTGGGAGGAGCTCGGAGTAGAACCGCTGCTCCTCCGTGTTGAGAGGAGCCAATTAAGGTGGCTTGGGTATCTGATTAGAATGCCTCCCGAATGCATCCCTGGTGTGGCGTTTGGGGCATGTTCAACCGGGAAGAGACCTTGGGGTTGACCCAGAACACGCCAGGGGGACTGTGTCTCTCGGTTGGCCTGGGAACGCCTCGGTGTCCCCCCGGAAGAGCTGGAGGAAGTGGCTGGGGAGAGGGACGTCTGGAGCTCACTGCTGTTGCCCCTGTGACCCGACCCCGGAACAAGCGGAAGATGATGATGATGATGACTGATATATAACACAAAACCTAGTCTATGCTAACAGCAGTGTTATGGCGTTATGGTCTAAAACTCCACCTGAAATGGAGTCAATAAGGAATATTCAATATGTCTTGTAAATAAGTTATACAGTCTTTTATTTCTAACATGTTTTCTTTTCTTACATCGTGGAAAGAGACTTTAATATGGCAGCTAAAGCTAGGTCTGGCTCAGCGTTCATCTGATTAACCTCCGGAAGTGACAGTGGAAACTAAACACCAACTAACTGCGTGTATGTGGCTTCTCTGGGATGTATTTCCAAAAATAAATCAATTGTTTTTACCATATTATGTTTGGAACATTATACATCCATTCTGCCAAACTGCTGCTGGGGTTGCAGGAAATTTCGAACCTGCCTCAGCCCACTTTGGGAGAAGGTGGGATGCACTGTTTGAACTATAATTTAGTCAAAATTCGGAATCCCAGCCATGCTAATATTCAGTATAATTACTTATCTAAAGGCTAAATATTCGACCATTCCTGAAGCACATGACATGCAGGCTAGTTTTTCCCTTTTGCACTTGAAAAAGAAAAATCAGGAACAATAGTGTCACAAAAAATAAATAATTTTTTTTTTTTTTTTAAATTCTGTACAACAAAAGCTTAAAAATGTTTTTTCCTCTGGGAAAACCCTTTAGAGGATTTGAATAAAGCTGTAAAAACAAAGCTATGTCCTTTTCTACAACAGACTCCATGCAGCTACGTTTGAAGAGGCCAGTTAGCTGAACATTATTTCTAAAACCCTCAATTGATGGTCACAATGTGGGGTTTAAAATAAGCTTTATTAGGAACAGGAAGCGACAGCAGGGTGGAACTTTCATTTGCTAAAGATAAACCTCAAGTCACCACATCAAACAGGAAGTGCAAATGGCAGAAAATAAACCTTGCAAAGCACTAGTGGGTAAAATTCACAGTGTATATTTTTTATCTGCCCCATACATCAGGCAGAAGATCTGTAACCGAGCACTGAGCACGACAAAGGGGTGCACATCATAACAGCATCAGTATTATTATTATTAGAAGTAGTAGTATTTAATATTATTTTGCTCAATGCAGGATTTGTCTGATCTGATTTATAAATGGGACGTAAGAGAAAATTTAGAAACGCTCAAGCCTTTGTGTGCCGAAATTTGGAAATATGATTCTGAGCTGGAATTTAGAGAACACACAAACACACACACACACATTTATTGTGTATGTGTGTGTGCTCGTTATAACAAATAATTATTATATATTAGCGTTAAATCTTTATTAGTTCTGCCAGAAAAGAAATACATGCATAACTGATTCTGCAGAAAGAAAAAATCTAAACACAGGTTCCTCATATTAGTAGGATCGAGACTGTTTTGCAAAACGATGAGGATTTTAATGCTTCTGCTAAGTTTTTGTTTGTTCAGGGTTTTTTGGGGGGGTAACAACAGTGCACACTAGATTAAAACTCGCAAAGACCTTATGGGGACCTCTACTTTTAGGCACTGGGTAAATCAATATATGAAGTTATATTACTGTGTGTGTGTGTGTGTGTTAGTGTTTATTTTGACATGTTTTTGAGATTTATAATAAAATAATAAGCAAATCATTTTTATTATAATTCTTCTTAATTATTTATATAGAGGTGAGAAGGTCCTGGGTTCGATTCCCGGGCTCCGACATTTCTGTGTGGAGTTTACATGTTCTACCTGTGCTTGCCTGGGTCTCCTCTGGGTACTCTGGTTTCCTCCCACAGTCCAAAGACATGCACAGTAGGCTAATTGGTTGTTCCAAATGCCCCTATGTGTGAGTATGAGTGTGAATGGTTGTGTGTTTTGCCCTGCAATGGTCTGGCCAGCTGATTGTGATGGGGACCATCAAAAACGGAGTCTTCAGACTGGAAAAGGAAAAACAGTGATGTGGTTTGAACACAAGGCTGAAAGTCATCCAGTGTCACTCCGAGTCTGTGCTGTGCCGTCTACAACCACACTTCTACTGCAACCCCGGCTTCAGACATAAGCAACAATATCAGTGTGGGTCAGTGCATCCAAACTCGTCTTACACAGCTTCGGTACGTATTTCTGATAATACTGACCTCATACAAAAAAGCCCCGCCATACCAGTGCTGCTTAAATGAAGTGGGGGTTTACTGGACTCTTGGGATTATTAACAGGATTTTTCAGAGTCCGCACTGAAACACAGACGTGAATACTAACCCTGTCGCTTCAAACAACACACCCACGACACACGAAAACATAGAACACACTAAATCACTCATTTGCTCAAACTGCTTAATCCCACTAGGGTCACAAGGAGGCTGGAGCCTACCTCAGCCGACAATGGGCAAAGGCGAGGTACACCCTGAACAGCTCACTGGACCATTACAAGGCACCCAACACACAACCAATCACACTCACAATCAGACCTAGGGGCAATCTGAACCAGACAATTAGCCTAATGTAAATGTCTTTTTTTCCAATTTTAATCATATGCAATTTCCTATCAAGCGTTGCCTCATCACATGACCACTACCAACCAAGGAGGGGTGTAAGCATATCCATGCCCCCCCCTCCCCGCAACATGCAGTGCTGCCATTCGTCTCTTTACGAACTGCAGCGCATGGGCATTTGGAGGCGGCTTAACACACTTGGAGATAAAGCGATATAGCCGCCTCTTTTGTACGAATGGGCTCACAGACACCCATGGATTGGCTGATGATCGCTGTGACTGACAGAGTAGCGTACGCCATCCCTCCCTCCGAGAGCACGGCCAGTCAGCTCCCATGGACTCCTGGATGTGGATGGCTGTGGCATCAACCTGGATTCAAACTTGAGATCTCCAGGTTGGTAGTCACACACATTGTCGATGCGCCACTCGAGCGCCCCACCTAATCTGGATGTGTTTGGACTGTAGGAGGAAACCAGAGTACCAGGATGAAACCTGTGCAAACTCCAAACGGAAACAGGCAAGCCCGGAAATTAAACCCAGGACCTTCTACCTGTGGACATTCTAATCATTGTTAAATACAGTCAGTTCCATAAATATTTGGACACTGTTAAGCTGACAGTGTTATACAGCCCTGTGTATGAATATGAGCTTGAAGTGCAGCTTTCATTATTAGGGTATGTAAACACGTGAGCCACAGAGAGACGGCGGGTCTGTCACGAGCATTATATAGTTTTCTTCTGTTTTCGTTTATGGGGGAAAAAAACCCAGACGTGAATCAATGCGTTCAAGTCAGCAGCACTCTTGTCTGACTCATCACTGTGAAGGGAAAAGACCCCAACGTGTGGAAATTACCACGGGTGAGAGAAAGGGTAGTACGCTGAAACTCTCCCAGAACAGGGGAGTTTTCGTCTGCTGGAGGGAAAAATCAGGCAAAGAAAAATCACCCTCCCTCTGCAGTAAAATGAAAGATGAACAAACTGATAGGTGAATCTGGAAATTGTTAAGAGATGCCCAATGTTAACAGACACTTCCTGTAAGCCCCACCCCTTCCCCTAACACTCTCAACTAGCAGAGGTGTCCCTCACTTAATACAGAACCTTCAGTCAGTCAGCACTGATATCAAAATTATAATATAAATAATAAAAAATGGATGGCACGGTGGTGTAGTGCTTAGCACGTCCACCTCACAGCAAGGTTCAAGTCCTCAGGTTTCCTCCCACAGTCCTAAGAAATGCACTGTTCCAGACTGTTCCTGCATGTGGTTGTGTGTGTGTGGTGCCCTGCGATGGTCTGGCGAGCTGTTTAGGGTGTTGTGACGTGGGTGAAGTGAAATACTTTTTCAAAAAGGATACGTTAACATGTTCATGCTTTTATCTCTAATATGACCTTGTATGCAGAAATATTACTGCACGCTATTACTGTAGAATCACTGATAAATCCACCAGCTGCGATGATGTTATTCTTCTTCTACTCCTTTTGTCTCCTTAAACAGGAAATGCTGAGTGATTCTGACCGCTCAAATCCCTTACTCCAATACTGCACAAGCCTTCCTGCTTTCCCTTCTTTATACGCTGATACGAATATGAATGAATCACGCAAACACTGACATTATTACGTTTAAAGTTTTTCCTACTTGCACAATGCTGAATGATTTTATCAGGCACATATCCATATTCAGGTAATTCTTATTCTTGCTGTATTAAAATCCTCTCTCATCTGTTGTGTCTTTACACCCCGAGTAGTTATTTAAAACGATCCATCATATGTTCACTTTGTGACCAGGAGGAAGAGCTCTGTATTCAGTCTCAGAGGTTAGCGCTGATGCCTCACAGTCAGTAGGTCATGGGTTTAAACTTTGTAGCTGATCATGCCTATCTGTGTCTATCTGTATGCCCCGTGCCTGTGTGGGTTTCCTCTGGGTACTCTGGTTTCTACCCACAGTCATGCACATTAGGGTGAACCGGCTACTCTAAACTGCCCACAGGTGTGAATGTGATTGTAAATGGTTGTTTGTGTCCATGACAGCTGTGCAATAGACCTGTTCAGAGTGTAACCCCGCCTCTCATCAGAGGTCAGCTGCGATTGGCTACTGCGTCCACCTTAAGGGATAAAAAGTACAGATAGTGGATACGATATATCCTCCCTAAAAAGTCAAGGAGTATTTCTCCACATGTAATCATGTATCTGTCTACCTGCACTCGAGTGTTTCTCCACATGTAATCAAGTATCTGTCTACCTGCACTCGAGTGTTTCTCTACATGCACTCGAGTATTTCTCTACATGCACTCGAGTATTTCTCTACATGCACTCGAGTATTTCTCTACATGTATTCAAATATTTCTCTACCTGCACTCGAGTATTTCTCTACATGCACTCGAGTATTTCTCTACATGCACTCGAGTATTTCTCTACATGTATTCAAAT
>JAOUQZ010044609.1:0-11320 GCA_028564935.1 Neosilurus hyrtlii | reverse complement strand
CACACACACACACACACACACACACACACACACACACATATATATATATATATATACACACACACACACACACACACCGCTTGTTGCGGTATATATATATTACCTCCTGTGTGTGTATATATACATATATATACACATACATATACAGTCATTGACAAAAGTCTTGTCGCACATGTGGACATTCATGTATAAAAGTATGTACTATACCTTACATTAAACCTACAAGTACACAGATTGTTTTGTGAAAGCAACAGGAAACTGTAAACTTATTCATACTTTTTACAGCTAATAAAAGATGAACATGTCCATTTTAGTCTGGACAAAAGTCTTGTCGCAATCATGAATCATCAAATTCAACATACAAATATAATTAGTAAAATTAGTTAAAAAAAAACCCAAAACTGCTTAATTAACTAAATATACATAAAATACAGGTATTAAAGCAGCTTTCATGCAATTTATAAAATGCTTTTCTATAACCTGTAGAAACCTTCAAGATCTCCTAAAAGCAAATGAAAATAATTTGCAAGCAGTAGTAAGAAATTTCAGACACCCTTGCTACACATAGGTGAGCTCGGTCATGCAAGGAAAACTATCCACAAAGCAACTGGCTCTCTCAAAAGCTCCATTAGGACTCATAGCTATCAATGCCTGTTTCAGCATGACCTCTACATCATATTTCATGCAGTGGTCACCACAAACCACACAGGTCCTGTACAAGACACAGCTCGAACACCATGTCCTTGCCAAGGTTATAAGACGTGGAAAATATTATTAGCAGAACCATGGAGAAAAAAATGATATTTGAGATGAATAATTAATTCAGTATTGTAGTGCTATGCCACCAATGTTGTTAATGACCATCAAGAAAATTGCTGGAACCAGAGTTCACCAAAAAGCCAGTCATATATGAAAGGGAAACATCATGGTTTAAGGTCCAGTACATAGGTATCACAAGGCTATGTAAGATGAGTGGGAACATTACCAGACGCAAAGATCAAAAGATTATTGCTTCCCATTATGTTCCAAACCTACAGGTGGCTCAGATTTCTCACCATAGGGTTGATATCAGACTGTTTTCTGACCATTTGATGAACGAGCTGCCCTCTAAAATAGCTTATTTGTGTAAAAATGGATTACAAGTGTCTTGGGCCTTCTTTGCGACAAGACTTGTCCAGTCAAAAACGGGAATGTTTATATTTGAGAAGCTGTAAAGATTAGAGGAAATTTATTTCCAATACTGCTGCTAACACATAATATTCAGTACCATTAGAGGGTTATTTTAAGTCATAGTTGATGAAAATCGGTTAGTAGGTTGGTGAGATATGGGCTTTTATATATGAATGTCCACATGCGCAACAAGACTTTTGTCACTGACATACATGCATGTGGTTTTAGCTATTACGTATAGCTAGAAACATGTCTAACCTATATTTTTTAATGATAAATAAACTCACAGATATTGGCCTTATGGATCTGAAGGATGCCAGACTCATGGCTTTCATGGATTCCTAACTGCCCTTGCAAGCATCCACTTCATTGCAGCAATTGCTTGGGACAGATACCACCAATACTGTACCAGTAAGGAATTTTTTTTTTTTAATAAATGTTCAGCCTTAAAATTGTATATTTTCCGTCCAGCTAAGATACATTTTATCCACTTTTATGCAATGCCAAAAGATAAAGGTGATATACCACAGCAAATAACATGTAAAACTAGCATTTTGTAGTTCGACATTTGCCAGGAAAAAGGCCTTTGCTCCTTGTTCCACCAAAATAACAATAACGATAACAATGACAATAATTAAATTATTAGCCACTGCGATGGCCTGCCAAGCTGTCCAGGGTGTACTTTGCCCTCGCCAAGAGTCAGCAAGGTGGGCACCAGCGTTCCCGCAACCCTAATTAAGATGTAGCAGTTCAGAAAATGAACGATATTAATAGGGGGCACAGTGGTCCCATGGTAAGCATGTTCGCCTCACAATAAGAAGGTCTTGGGACATTTTTGTGTGGAGTTAGCAAGTTCTCCCCATGCTTGTGTGGGTATCCTCCAAATACTCTGGTTTCCTCCCACAGTCCAAAAACAGGCACAGTTGGCTGATTGGCAGTTCCAAATTGCTCCTAGGTGTGATAGTAGGTATGAATGGTTGTATGTGTGTTTGCCCTGCAGTGGGCTGGCGAGCTGTTCAAGGTATACCTTGCCTTCAACCAGAGTCAGCTGAGGTGGTCGTCAGCCTTCCCACGACCCTGGGAGATGGAATTTCAGTAGGATAATTATCCTAAGCATGCTAGCAAATCCACCAAGGAATGGTTTAAAAAATGGATTTATGTAAAAACCCAGGATTTGGTGAACTACTATCCAAAGTTTCTACAAGAGTTATTTTTGCTAAAGGGGGCAATACTAGTTTCTAAGGCCAAAAGTGCACTTATTTCTTCACAGAAGAATATTAAATCTATTGATTTTTTTAATGAAAATTATTCAGATTCTGAGTTCCTTTTTATTTTAGTCAACTATGTCACCTGTGTCTGTCGGAATTGTATTCAAGATGGCAAAATGTTTGCTTCTTCAAAACAAATGAAACATGATTGAAATATGTACTTATTTCTTTCACATCACTGTATATGTATGCAATAATAAATGCAACAACAACTTTGGTAATAATGGTTCATGTTATCAACACTGTAACAAACAAACAAACAAGCAAACAAACTCCTGGGTAGATTTATGGACCACCTGGGGCTCCATTTGCAGAAACACAGCTTTAATGGGCTTAAGAATTATACTTGGCAGGATTTTCTTCAGTGTGGTCAAAACTGAAAAAGTCCATCTGCCACAGTTCCTATTCAGAGGACTTTCACTCTACATGCTTAGAAGGACGTATCCCATTCATCCCTCACAAAGGCTTCAGTGAATAGCTGCTATTTTGGGTTTGTACACCGAGTTCTATTTAAGAATATCCAAAGGAGACAAGGTCCACCAAGAATAAGATCAGTGTTTACCAACAGAGAGTGTTAAGTATGAATATATTACCATGTGTTAGCCTCAGTGATCATGTATCGTAGTTTGAATGCATCTGTCATTGGGCTACAAACTGAAATAGGTTTTACAGTGGCATATTTCATGACCTTTCTGTGCAATGATCATTTAAGCATTGTAAAATAAACGTGTTTATAATTGTGAAAAACGGCATTACAAAATCCCTAAATATGTATTCAGATTCTCTGCATTAAATACCAGTCAGTTAAATCTTTACTAGTGTTTTAAAACTCAAACCATACAGCCCTGTCCAAAAGTAGTAGTATGGCGAAGCCTGTTGTATTATTTTAGCAATACAATAAAAAAAAAAGAGCTTTAAGATATGAATATGGGATAAAAACTCAAAATTTCATCTCTTCTCATTTCAGTTAAATTTCATGTTCAGTTCCTAACATTAATATTTAGTATGTGTTCTACAGCTTAGAACATGGCACCTTGGTGGCAGAACGCAAAATTATTTGGGTGGGCAAAAATATAAGAACAGATTATCTTAAAATAAAGTAAATAGCGTTTAATATTTGGTTGCAGATTCCTTGCTTTCAGTAATCAAGTTGGTAACGATTTATTGCATTTGGCAGATGCCCTTATCCTTAACCTTGAAGCTTATTATGAATTTATACACACACACACACACACACACACACCCGTGCGCGCGCACTCACACACACACACACACACACACACACACACACACACACACACACACACAGACACATACATACACAAAAATTTCAATTGAAGCTACACAATAAAATAAATTTTGCTCTTTAAATCTTAATAATTTTAATCTTATAAGCATTATTTGATGTACAAAATAATGACCATTTGATTTCATAAAACTCCTCCATACAGGCAAATACCTTTGCCCTAGACATAGATTAACAACAAATACATCGGCGGGTGGTGACCACGAATGTTGAATCTCTAATTTAACCAGTAAATGTAGGCAAATATGGACCATGTTATGTGAAGTTGTCATTTAAGAGTTAAATATCTAGATTATATTTATTTTAGCCATGTCTGATCCATCTGTCAAGCTTATCTGATCTGGAAGAATAAGATTTTATCCTCTGGAGTCATGGTAACCCAGAATAGATATCTAAAAAGCTATTAACAGCTGTAATAAATAATCTAATTGGGTAAATCTGTGTTACAAGAAACATCTGTCAGTTTGTGTATATTTTAATATTTGCGTTCACTTGAAAGAATTGGAAAGTTCAAACTGAATGTGCCATGTTACAGATATAAATATCAGGAAACAAAAGTTGACATTCTAATTTCCTGTCACATATTTCATAGCAATCCCAGGGATCTTCGGTGTATGAAAAAACTAAAGAAAACAAAAAGTGAGATGCATAGTAAATACATGAAGAAAAAAATGTTTAAAAGTAAAAGTGGATGAGGTTTGCGAGTTAATTTTTTTGCTGTTGTTGTTTTTAATTACTAAAGGAACCAAGTTACAGTGGAGCGGTGCCATCACCATAGCCATCTTTATCTGGCTCTTTACTGCCTTTTGGGCAGCTATGCCATTGATTGGTTGGGGAGAGTATGACTATGAGCCCCTTAGGACTTGCTGTACACTGGACCTAAGCAAAGGAGATAGGTATGAGACATTCCTTTTTGGCTAGGTTCTTGTTTTGATCACTAGTCCAAAGCTTATCCCATACCACTCTGATACATTTAAGAGCACAGACATTACAATAATAATGATATAATGATAATATTTGCCATGTATATATATATATATATATATATATATATATATGTGTGTGTGTGTGTGTGTGTGTGTGTGCGTGTGTGTGTGTGTGTGATATTGACATAGATGTTCTGTTTCGTGTTTTTTTTTTTTTTCCAACAATAACAAATGTTTTGCACCATCAAGGTTGTTGGCATGTTGCGTACATAAAAAATATCAAAATAGTTACAGGAAAATGCCAAGGGGAGGAGTGTATACATTTGCAAGCCATTGTATCTGCTTGAGCTCTTGTATTTGTGCACAGTGTACAAGAAAGAGAGAAAGAGGACAAGAATAATAACATGACCTCATGCATTTCACTTAGGAACTATGTGACCTATCTGATTCCAATGGCCATTTGTAACATGGGCATCCAAGTGCTTATTGTGTTCTTCTCATACCAATCCATTGACAAGAAATTCAAGAAGACCGGCCAAAAAAGGGTAAGAAAATGGTTATGTTATATGAATGATGATATGATGTGGACTAAATAATAGAAAAGCATTTAATTGAAAGTTTTTGGTGATGATGTTAATAAGGCATTAGCCATATAGTATAAAATTTATATGCATGTACATCCTTATTATGTTTATTAAAAATAACATACATGCAGCTTAATGATATCACAGTATTTTAATGAAGGTTTCTGTTAGCAAGTAAATGTATAGTCTACATGGAATGTGAGAGATTTATTTTGACAACATAAATCAATACTCAGTGCATTTATGTGTGGAGTTTGCATGCTTGCGTGGGTTTCCTCTGGGTACTCTGGTTTCCTCCCGCAGTTCAAAAACATGCACAGTAGGCTAATTGACAGTTCCAAATTGCACCTAGATGTGAGTGTGAGTGTGAGTGTGAAGGGTTGTGTGTGGGTTGGTCTTGCAATGGCCTGGATAGCGTCCCTGTGACAGCCTCCCTGTGACTCTAATTAGGATTAAGTGGCTTATAAAAAGAATGAATGAATGATGAATCAAAACCAGCCCCCACTAACTTCAGCTGAGAGACAGGGTACACCCCAGTTTGACATTCTATTACTGGCCTAACATGTACACAATCAACCTTAACACTCACATTAACAGCTATGGGCAACTTAGTGTAGCCAGTTAACCAATTGTACATGCCTTTGGATTGTATGTTGGACAAGAATACTCTCACTCTCACTCATTTGCTGAACTGCTTAATCCTATTAGGGTCTCGGGGATGCTCGAGACTATCTTAGCCAAGGCAAGGTGCACCCTGAATAGCTTGCCCGACCATCACAGGGCTAACACATACGCAACCATTTACCCTCACACCTAAAGACAATTTAGAACAGCCAATTAGCCAAATGTGCATGTCTTGGGACTGTGGAAGGAAACTGGAGTACCCAGACATACAACCATGGGGAGAATATGCAAACTCCACACAGACACGTCCTTGAGTCCATGATTCAAATCCATAACCTTATTGCCTGTGAGGCAGACTTAATAACCACTATGCCACAATGCCACCCATTATTCTTATCTGTATTACCAAATTATACAGGTATTTGAATCAATCAGTGCACCATTTGTGCCCATATATTAGAAATATTACATATATAATACATTTTTACATGTAAAATTAAATGTTTACAAGGAAATAGCAAGGAAACTATTTATTAAATGCACATATATTAGGTATCTAAAGCAGAATCATTTGTTTATAATAAGATCCATATTAAAGTAAGCAGAATTTGTAGCAGAGAATCACTGTGTGGTCAAAGCTCAGACCTGATCAGTTCCCAGAAAATCACTTTCATCAATAGAATTTGATATTTATGCAAAGGCATCAAGGCATTTTTTTTCAGATAATATAATTTAAATATATGCATAAACATGCCTCTATCAAGCACACACACACACACACACACACACACACACACACACACACGTACAAATTACAAATTAAACTGAATATACGTTGCATTGGCTTTCAGTTTAAGCCTTGTCATGTTTACTCATGTAATGCTGGCTCTGCCTGACTTCCTCTCCACCTGCAGAGGGCACTCGATCATGCCATAGTCATGCAGTGCATGCATGGCTGTCGTACATCAACCTAGTATCACAGGAGTATCAAACAAAGATTTTTTTCCCCTTTTTTTGGCTTACATCAATATATGACATTCATACTAACATTGTACAATTTGACCTAGACAAACCTGATCTATTTTCCCTATGACAGACATACAACACATATTAAATATTCGAACGCAACAACACCCACCTCACCCAAACCTACACCAGTCCCCTCTGTCGTAGCCCTGCTAAATTTGTACAACAAAAAAATTTCACGGGTTATTTGTGAAAAGGGTTTTATGGTTAAAATTGTTTTCTTATGCATAAAAACCAAAATACATTTACAGGGAAGTTTGTTCTACAAATAGGTTTCTAAGCACAATTTTATTCTTTACCATCAATAAAACAACCAATATAACAATAACAACAACAACACTATATTATTATTATTATTCATTCATTCATTTTCTGAACTGCTTAATCCTAATTAGGGTCGTGGTGAGGCTGGCGCCCATCTCAGCCGACTCTTGGCGATGAAAGAGTACACCCTGGACAGCTTGCCAGGCCATTGCATTGCTGTAAACTTTTTTGAAAACAAAACTAAATTCACTTCTCTGTCTTCCCTACAGTTCAACTGCAGGACTCCTATAAAGACTCTGCTATTCTGTTGGAGTCCTTATGGGATCTTAGCCTTTTATGCTGCTGTGAAAAATGTGAATGTTTTGTCTCCTAAACTGAGAATGGTAACACTGTCAAGTTTTGCTTTTATATAAATAAAAATCTGTCATAAGTTATATTTAATGTACTCTTAAAGAAGAGCAGAAGTATAACCATGTGTGTATTTGCAGGTTGCTCCTATCATGGCCAAGACATCTCCAACTTTCAACGTCTTTGTTTATGCTCTTGGAAATGAAAATTTCAGAGGAGGAATCTGGCAACTTCTCACAGGACAAAAGACTGAACCTCCTGCTAATGAGTCTAAGTTTAAATAAACCCAGCATGTCATAACAATCACTTATTCAGTCATTCATTCAGCTTCATTAACTGCTTTATCCTGATCAGGGTCACAGTGAACTCTGGGCAGTCTAACAGTATTTACATATTACACACTAAAGCATTATTCATTTCCTACAAGAAAGAATATGTTCAAATCCGATCTTCTTTGGCATGGTTTGTACAAGAATTTTACGTGCAAGAATTTTATGATTGTTTACATTTTAAGGATAAGGCATTTTCCCAGTGTTAAGGACATTAAGACAGGAAAGGATTATTCACAATTCATGGTGCAATTAAATATGCTTTTCATAATGCAAATCTTACAACCTCTTATGTGTGTTCACACAGTCCATATCTTTCACTTTTTACATATCTAACAGTGATAGACTTTATGGTCAAAGGTGTCGACACCCCACCATGTCAGCCATATATGGGGCTTCCCTAAACTATTGCCACAAACTGTCTGAAAGGTGTTTGTAGGTGTTTGTTTTTTATTTCCTTATAATGCAACTAAGAGAGTAGTTCCATAAAGTTCCACAAAGATGTTTTTCCATAGTTGGTGTGGAAGAACTTCAGTATTCTGCACAGAGCTCTATAGCTCTAGAGCTATAAATCTGGGATGAACTGGACAGCTGTCTGCACAGCAGGCTTCCTCACCCTACATCAGTGTCTGACCTTGCTAAGGCTATTGTGGCTGAATGATCGCAAATGCCCACAGTCTTTGTTCAAAATCAAAAGGGTGGAGGTTAGTAGATAGTAAAAAAAACAGTAAAAAAGAGACCCTGCACTCAACTTAGTAGTCTACAATAATAGGTTGAGGTAAGATGAAAAAGTAGGGGCCAATATATTGATTCATAGAGCTTTGGAATGGGATGTTCACTAAACACATATGAATGTGATGGTGATGTGTCATAGCATTTTGGCCAACTAGTGTATGTATATTAGAAAATGTCCACCTTATATAAAATTAAAATAATAAAAGTTAAAAGTGTGTGCCTTTAAATCTGACTCTTGCTGACTCTATTCTCATAGATTTTTGTTTTAGCAGATTTAGATATATTCAGATAGAGCAAGCCTGATCCTGCTCAGCTTCCAAGAACAGACAGAATATATTATTATTATTATTATTATTATTATTATTGTTGTTGTTACAACTCCATCTTCTAATAAATGAGTGCTTATAAAAATAAGAGTTAGATAAAAAAATAATTAAAATCAATTTCATGTCATGTAAGTAGAAACTTGCAGCATTTTAGAAAAAAACATAATCGAAAGTTAAATACATTGTTATTATTATTTTTTTTAATCACATTTTTAGACACAGGAAAGTTTAGAGATGAAATAGCGTAACAGTATCAGTATTATGATCTATAGTTACTGACATGCATTTGGACATGATTTATGGAATGATCAAATAGTTTTCATTAATTTGTAATATTTATATACCTACACTGTGATATTACAAAGCAGAAATACATCACACATGTAACTGAGAGAGAGAGAGAGAGAGAGAGAGAGAGAGAGAAAGAGAAAGAGATTTGTTTATTATATTTTTGCTATCTGAGAGAAGTGAATTATGTTGGTCATGCTTTATCAGTGTCTTTTGTATCATTATGAATAAATGCATTTTTTAATATTTTTATGAATGTATTATACTCTTACTTTTGTGTAAATTTCACTATCAAAGTAGGCCTACCTTGTGTCAGTTTTAGTGTTCTTGAGATAGTGTTTTTTTATTGTATTTTGGACATGCTTAATTTCAACTGACATGTTAATCAGAATCTAAATGTGTTATGGCTTTGGATTCTCTGCAGTCCAGATGATTTTTACAGAAGAATTAAAGAATTGTACAGCCTGTGTGTCCCAGTGACCAGAGTCCTAGTCATTTGTGATATTTGTGATTGTGAATGCAAATGGGACAAGCCCCTTAAAAATGCACTACACAAATGAAGCCATTCCTTGTTGTTCTATGAGTTGTGCTCTATCTTAAAAACATCACACGTGCACATTCTAAATTTTGCATAGGGTTGAACATTTTATTTTTTTAACAAACATGGAACATTTGTGCATCTGCTTTTTATTATTATCATTGTTCTGTTTATTTCAGGGCAACACGGTGGAATAGTGGTTAGCACTTTTGCCTCACAGCAAAAAGGTAGTGGGTTTGAGTCCTGACCCTGGGTGGAGTTTGCATGTTCTCCCTGTGCTTGCGTGGATTTCCTTTGGGTATTCTAATTTTCACAGTCCAAAGATGTGCACATTACACTAATTGGCTGTTCCAAATTGTCCCTAGTTTGAATGTGGATGTGATTGATCATTTGTGTGTTTGCCATGCAATGGTCTGGTGAACTTTGCCCAGGGTTGTTTTTGGAATGTTGGAGGGAACCCGATAACCACGAGGAAATTGCTTTAGGCAAGAGAAAAACACCTGAAGAAAAGCCCTGATTTGTTATGGGGTTTGAATCCAGAACCTCGTTGCTGTGAAGTGAGGGTGCTAGTTGATGCATCACTGTGCTCCCCTAATTTCCAAATGTTTTTTAATGTTACATTTCTAAAGCCAGAGATAAATGCTAGCATTTCATACCATACATTATAACCCCCCAAAACCTCTAGATGTCAACAGTGTCTTCCTAAACAGGGAATGAAAGAGGAGGAATACATTTTGCAGTCTATAATTCAAGCAGCCTTAAATAATTAGGCTCATAAGTATGTAAGTCAGAAACAAGCAGAGCAATTACTGTAATGTGATTTATGGAGCAATTAGCAAAGTGAAAGAATGCCATAATCCTTGATTAAAGAAATGAAAAATCATTTATATAGTGCATATTAATGTTCATTACACTTCCGATTCAACTCTACGACAAAAAATAATGAATGTGCAATGTTCTTCGGTGTAAGAGTTTTCAAAAGCATATTTAACTTTACTGTTGATGGCCTGGCGAGCTGTCCAGGGTGTACTCTGCCGGAGTCAGCTGAGATAGGCGCCAGCCTTCCCACGACCCTAATTGGGATTAAGTGGTTCAGAAAATGAATGAAAGAATATTTAACATAACTGGTGATGCAGGTAATGAATGTTGTTGTTAGTGTTTCTCTAACTGTTTGTAATCTAATGTCTTAAATAAGCTTAATAAATGGGACTGATTGGGGAACCACTGGGGGCCAAGCAAGAAGTGCGTCACATCCCTGGGAGAAAAGAGTTGAATGGAATCGGCAAGCACACATGCGAGTGTCTCGCAGCAGCAGCAGCAGTGGCGAGCTCAGCCGGGGTGAAGACATGCCTCATAACGCTCCATGTGCAAAGTCTACATATATTCAGGTGAAAGGTTGCATCATTTCGGCTTTGTGCACCCACGGGCTCCATTTGACACCATAGAACACAATCGGGTGAATTTCTAGGAGTAAAGCCCTGGGCATCACCTTGGCATTTATCTCACCATCACGAACTGGATGGAGGAGACCATGGACGCGTCCCAATGGCAGATCGGACTTACCTGGTTACCAGCCTTTTTTCCCCAT
>JAOUQZ010044608.1:0-11322 GCA_028564935.1 Neosilurus hyrtlii | reverse complement strand
TAAAATTCCAAATGTACACCATAGTCCCTAAAGCTCTTTACAGCATTGGGGGTTGAATAATTTTGAACACAACTGTATATAGTGTCTTTTCAGTGGTAATCGAAAATGTATGTGAGCATGGACACAACTAAATCAAACTCGTGTCTTTATGATATTTGCATGAGTATGGAGCCTCTCTGAGTTATTAGTTATTAGCTCGGTGGAGTTATTAGCGGAATAAGGGATCTGAAACCCAAAACTTAGCTCATACACCACTACCCAGACCCACACAGAATAAAAACATAATCTCACTCCGGTAGGGAGGCAAACTTTCACCCAGCAAAATAACAACAGACGTTAACAAGAGCACGGAACATGAACTCGTTAAACGGACAATTAAACTAAAAGAGGTGATACAAATGAAGGTGGAAATCAGCGAGTGAAAGGTGGAAAAAGAAAAGAAAACACAGTGTTAACCTTTCATGCTTTCACTGTAGGCAGGAAATGATGGGGAGATTATTTATTTCCTCCGTGGCTGAACTTGATTCTTATAACACCAGCACAGCATTTTTTTTTTCGTATCTGGAAATACCGAGGTCTCCACACGCCCTCGCTAAGCCCGGGGCACGAACCCATGACATTCTTGCTGTAAGTCCGATGTGCTAAACAGTACACCAGTAAACCATGCCGCCCATCTCTAAATGTGTTACAGCAAGTAAGATGTGTGAAGCCTTATGCAATCACAGCATTTATTTATCTGTAAAAAATTCTCCATGATATTGATGTTCTCTCTTACAATATCATAGGCTTTTATGGGTATTTATGATGTAGAACTTGTTTCATGAAGGTTCCACAAGGTAAGATGAGGACAAAAAGTATTATGCCTAGTTTTCCTTTTTTAATATATGAACACGTCAGAACTTCTTGTTCTGGGATATTAATCATGCTTGTTTTACTATAAGCTCATCCCAGTGTTTATTTCTTACTTTTGCACCACTTTGTCTCGTTCAACTCCAACATTCCTGTTGCTCCTTGGTGTGTATTCTATTGTGATGTTTAAAAAATGAAAAATGCTACTATTTACTCTTAAAAAAGTACATTTCTTCAAAACCTAGGGGCTTGCAGGTGCCACTTCACACCGGGAGTAACATGTCGGTTGACATAAACACCCAAATTTATCCTGTGCACCTCGGATGCTGATAATAGGCATATTTTTAATATTACAAACATCACTTTTTTTTTCTTTTGTCTTACAGCTTTTTAAGGCTGTTAAACTGTTATACTGAAGTCAATTAGATGTAATTTAAGAGCACCATATTTGTTCACGCACTCATTTACCAAACCACTTAATTCTATTAGAGTTGCAGGGAGGTTGGAGCCTATCTCAGCTGACACCGGGTGAAGGCGGGGTACACCATGAACAGCTCGCCAGACTATTGCAGAACTCTCTCACACACACACACACTCACACCTAGGGGCAATTTGGAGCAGCCTGCTAGCCTAATGTGCATGTTTTGGGTTGTGTGAGGAAACCCACACAAACACAGAAAGAAAATGCAGTATAAATACAGAAAAGAAGGGGTTAATACTTTTGCACAAACCATTTAAACAGATCCATGCGTCACTTCCAGGCTTCACCCATGCAGTCTTCCTGTGTTCTTATATAACCGTGAAGTATTTGGTGAATGTTGTTCTGCACTGTGTGTTAAAATGTATAATTATCAAGAAAAAAACACTTTTATTATGTTCTGTGTATTTTAATGGTGTATAAATATTTGATACAAAATATGATAATGTACAATACAATAAGATAGATAGGGATTGTTGCATGATACATTTATCTTTTGCTGTTTATCTGCATTTTATTAGCATTAAGGTTCACATTCTGGCCAAATTCCCACCAAAACCTGATGGTACAGCGAGCGACTGACTCACTGACAGACTCACTAACTACTGAAACAGTAACTAAACTAATTTCTGACAGACTGATTTATTGACTTCTCACTGATTCATTAACTGACTGACTCACTCACTGACAGATTGACTTACTGTGCGAATAATATACTGACCGATGATCCATCACTTACTGACTCATTGACTGATTCGCATTACTCACATACTAACTTACTGACACACGAGTTCTAGGACAGATTACATCACTGACTGACTCCAACACTGCAAGCAAACTTTCTCAATGACTGGTTGACTCGCTGGTCCTCTCTGAGTCTGTTTACAAAGGGATTTCATGATGGATTGACATAATGACTGGCTTATTGATTCTGACTCTAAGCTGACTGCTTGACTCACTCACTCACTGACTCTAATTAATGCACAGTTTGACTCAATAACTGTGACTTAAAAACTGATCGACTTCAAACTGACTGATTTACTCAATCACTGACTCTGATTAATGAACTGACAAACTGACTCAAGAATGGATTGAATAAATGACTTACTTATTGACTGATTCCAAACTGACTGATTCACTCACTGACTCTGATTAATGCACTCACCATTTGACTCAATAATGGATGGACTTAATGATTGACTCGAGAATGGATTGACAATGACTGATACTGACTGATTCTAAACTGACTCACTCACTGACTGATTAATGTACTGACTCACTGATTCTTATCAATATACTGATGTACTCTTATTAATGTACTGACTGATTGACTCACTCACTTGCTGATTAATGTACTGACTCTGATTAGCTCACTGACTGATTAATGTACTGACTGACTCAATGACTAATTAATGTACTGACTGACTCACTCACTGAGTCTGATTAATGTACTGACTGATTGACTCACTCACTTACTGATTAATGTACTGACTCTGATTAGCTCACTGACTCAATGACTAATTAATGTACTGACTGACTCACTCACTGAGTCTGATTCATGTACTGACTCACTGTCTGACTCACTCACTGAGTCTGATTCATGTACTGACTTACTCACTGACTCTGATTCATGTACTGACTGACTCACTCACTGAGTCTGATTCATGTACTGACTCACTCACTGACGGATTAATGTACTGACTGACTCACTCACTGAGTCTGATTCATGTACTGACTCACTTTAATTAATGTACTGACTGTTTGCTTTAAAAAACTGATTCATTGACTGGTATCAGATAGACTTACTGACTTTAATAATGTACTGACTGACTTGAGAATGGATTGCCATAATGACTGTCTTATTGTCTGACTCCAAACTGACTGATTAATGCACTGACTGACTGACTCATCTCTGATGAAATCACTAACTCTTTCACTGACTCTGATTGATGTACTGACTCACTCACTCACTAACTGACTTATTGACTGACTTGTTCCATGATGGGCTCCCCTGGTACCCATCATCCAATAGAAAAATCCTGTCTCCACCCATCAAACACCAACGCACTAGCAAAATAACCGCATCAACAAGGATCTCGCCATGAAAATTTAGAAATGGTTCTGCTTATGCAAAGTCCAACAGTGCGAACCACTGTCCGCTGTATAGTTTCTCTAAAGTCTGAGGCGACTAAAGGCAGTAGCACAACAAGCTTATTTCAGTATCTCAGACCCACAGCCAGGTAACAGAGCTAACTCTGAAGTTAGTGAATAAGAAAAAAAAGATGAAATTAACAGCGTCCTTTTCACATAGCCCTCCATACATTGTGATGGAACCCCGCTGGAAAGAAATTACAGGTGCTGTGGTGTTTTTTTTTATCGGTAAAGATATGCTGCCTACGTGTATATTGGGGGAAAATAAGCAGGTTCATTCAGATGCTAAATAAAGTCAACCCCAGATATGAGCTTTCAATCTAAAAGCATTTTACTGAAGTAGCCCCGCCCATCTATACGGCACTGCACATGAAAAAATCACAAAACTACCACACCTCAAACTTTTCCTCACTAGCCAATAAATAAATAAATAAACAAATACACAAGCAAAAACACTTGAGAGTAAATAACAATAGCACATAATGTCTTATTAGTCCTTTAAAAATGACTTCTTTTTTTTTTAAGAAAGCTCTTTAGTCGGGTATTCAAGACATTTTTTTCCCCCCCAAAAGGCACTTTTTAAAAATTTATTCATTCGTTTATTTATTTTGAAACAGTTGACTTGGGTTTACGTTTCATTGATCTGAAGGAGAACGTCTAGAAGTAAATCGTTACTGAGCAGCACTCGGAACCATTCCAGTTGTAAATCAATTAAGAAATGTGTTTGCTTCTTTTCTACATTGGTATTGTTATCATATAATTAATACAATAGAATTAAACAATTTCCCTGGTTTAAAAAAAATTTAAATCATAAATTGGGTGCAGGTTAAAAAAAAATCTGAGATTTTATATATTTATTATTTTAATTTATATTTATTTTTAGGCCGTATCACCCAGCGCTAGATGAAATCTTTCAAATCTTTCCCATCATTCGGGTCTGAAGTCTCTTTATCCGTGTTGCTCGGCAGTCTTTGGCGTTCTTTATTCCCAGAGGGAGTTGAGTGACTTTGCCACTTTTGTACATTTCTTAAAGCTCACACCGCTGACTCAGACAGGAAGTGTACAACTTCCTGTAACAGTTAGCCACATGGTGTATTTTCTTAGAGAATCCATCACAAAAGAAATTTCTCCATTTTTCGAAAGCCTGATATAATCATTAGTTTTCCCTCCAACAGTCATTATACTGAACTCCGTTTGGACCTGCTTTATCGTAAATCTTTGCTGTAGATTTTGTACCAGTTAATTCAATTAATTTCCTGGCTGTCCCCATATTTTGACAGTTTTTTGATTGGTCAAATCTGCGCACAGCTTCTATGGTTAGTTACGATTCTCGGTCGCTGTCCTGTCCTCCATACATTTCTGCGAGTCTCTTGAATCTCGGCCCAAACTCGTTCAGAAACTCGTACTCACTCCAGGCGTCGCTGCTGGCCGATTCCAGAGAGCTGAGACTCTCAGCAGTCGACCCATTTCCTTCATATGCATATGTTGCCAATGAATCATACGGTGGTGCCGCTGGATCCAAATCGTTCTCGCAGAGCTTCTGAGAGATGAAGTCCCGGATGTCAGGTTCCGGATCGGACCTGTTGTGGATTTTCGGTGTTGAGCGCCGCAGAATCTCAGGAATGACATCTCTGCGTTGCTTGGTGTCATCTAGCGATTCGACCTTCCGCAGGGTTCCGATGTCGAAAGCTCGGGTGTCTTCTTCGCCTCCGCCTTCATCGTCGTAGCTTACGACATTGTCCCGCACGTCTTCTTTGGAGATGATCAGAGGATCGAGCTTCTCCCGCTGCCTCCTTAGAGCCGTGAACAAGACTACGATCGCTACGAAGACAGACCAACATCACTCAACAGGTTGAACGCTGATATCACAAGAAGATTGTATAGAGGGTTTAAACAAAATTACAATAAGCGAGGTGGTTAAGTGGACAAAGGGCAGAGTTAGCTTCAACAACTCACAGTATTAGGTAAATGTATTAGTGACATTAGTGACGTGAAACACCAACAGTAGCCTGCTCTTACTTAGCAAAATGACGATGCAGAGAAGAATAGCGACTAGCGCTCCTGTGCTGAGACCCGCGTTAATTACAAACGCCTCTGTCTCGCATTTCTTCTTGTTTCCGTCACGGTCACATGAGCACACACGTATTGTTAGTGTATTTGTGCTGCTCTGCGAAGGAAAGTCGCCATCTGTGATCACTACGGGAACCAGATATAAACTCTTCTCCACGTGACTGTAGCCTCTGCGCTGACTCAGGATCGTCGCTGTGTTATCTGCGGAAATATTTAAACAAGAAAAACATGACAGCTTTTAACTGCAAATACTTAATCATAATAATAATGATGACAATATGCATTCATTCATTTATTTTTTTAACCCGCTTAATCCTAATTAGGGTTGCGGGAAGGCTGGCGGGGTACACCCTGAACAGCTCTCGAGGCCATTGCAGGGCCAACACACACAACCATTCACATTCGCATTCACACCTAGGGGCGATTTGGAACAGCCAATTAGCCTACTGTGCATGCTTTTGGACTGTGGGAGGAAACCGGAGTACCCGATGGAAACCCACGCAAGCACGGGGAGCACATGCAAACTCCACACAGAAACACCCCGACATCTTGAACCCGGGAGCTTCCTACTGTGAGGAGGAGGTTACTAACCATTGGGCCACCATGCCGCCCAATATTATTAATTGTTTAGTTAATTTAATTAATAATAATAATATTATTTGTCTGTTTGTATTTTTCCTTCAGTATATTAACAGACTGGTTTTATATGCAAGCTGGCACTTGTCAAACAAACTGGCAATACAGCATTCAAAGAGTCAGTCATGCTGCACCATTCAGCCACCTAAAAAACCCCAGTAGTTTTTGTTTAAACCTTAACATACTACTGATGTGATGAATTTAGGCTTAAGTTAAATTTCTTTTTAAGCTGCAATGTTTAGAAGTTATCCCTTGCTGTAAGTCACCTTTGTTGTCTTGAACTGAGAAGTTTGATTTTTCAAAAGACTGCGATGCTAATCGGAAAAAAAAACGATGACCGGTGATTGGCTGGTCGGCGTCTGACGCACTCACAGTTTGGATTGTCTGAAAAATAAAGACAGAGATTTAAAAATTAAACAAAATGTAAGTAATATTTTGTGTACAAATGATAGAATGTATATCATTTTAGTAATTCCAGTAGGATATGTTTATAAAAGGGTGTTTTTAATGAATTCACAAAACCCATTCTCAGGTTAATTTTCTAAAAAAAAATAATAAATCTACAGTAAAAAGGAAAATAAACCAATATCAAGTTTAGTGAATTTAACAGACTCAAGGACTACACTGGCACTCATAAAGTGTAAGGTACCCCCGCATGGATAATCCAGCAAATGGGCCTTTAATTACCCACATGCTCAACCCACGATATATTCCATAGTATATGAATATGATAAAATTATCTAAAAAAAACTCTCTTCTTGAAAGATTTATGTAACTCTACAGTTTTACCTTTCAAGGTCACTTAAGGCCAAAGGAAAATACCTAATGTGAAAAGGCCATCAATTGTTTCTTATTAATAGTAATGGCACCTGTTTCATAGTTATAGGTGATGTCTATCTCCAAAAAATTGTGTCCTTGCTTTGACTTTAACCTTTTCCAAAACAAATTAACCTCTGGAATTCAGGAAGGGTCATGTCCCCACCAAATTTGGTGAAAATCCATGCATGGGTGTGTTCAGGATTTGGTTAACAGATAATGGATTTGGTTAACTACCAAATGGACCAACTGAGTCAAAAACACCAGTGATTGCAATACCTTGACCAAAAAAGTTGGGGCAGGGTAAAATAAGAGTAAAAGTTCGAGTAGTTAATGTTTCGAAACATTTTAAAGTAAGCAGGTGAATGGGTAGCATGTGAGGGATGATGATTGGGTATAAAAGGAACCTCCATCTAAGGCTCAGTGCAAGGAGGGGTCATGTTTCACCACTTTGCACCAGAATTCATCAATCGGTTGAAAATAAATGCTTTGATCAATGCACAGAACTACAGAATATTGTGAAAAGATTGAGGAACTGTACTTCCTCCATCTGTACTTCCTCACAAGGTTGGCATCCTTCAACATCTGCAAAAAACTGCAGCAGATGTTTTGCCAGACTGTTGTGGCGAGCGCCCTCTTTGACGCGGTGGTTTGCTAGGAGGGAAGGATCAAGAAGAAGGACGCCTCACGACTGGACAAACTGGTGAGGAAGGCAGGTTCTGTAGTCAGCACGGAGCTGGACAGTTTAGCATCTGTGGCAGAGCGACGGGCACTGAGTAGGCTCCTGTCAATCAGGACACAACATCATCTCCAGACAGAGGAGCAGCATCAGCAGCGAACACCCATACCATAAGACTCTTTAAACCCAGCAGGTGGTGGGGACACGTGACACTAACACCACATCCACACCCACGCTCTGCACTGCACCACTCACTGCACACCAGGCACCTAAACTTATACATGCTTGTTTATTCTGGACTTTTCAAATCATTTGCACTGGACTGCCAATTTAAACTGTAACAGTATTACCCACAATTCTTATATACTTTTAGGTTTTACTATGTTTGCCTTAAGTTCTTTGATCGTTATCTTGTGAGTTTCCCTCTGGTATTAATAAAGTATGTATCTATCTATCTGTCTGAACTCTGGAGAAATCCCAGGCTGTGTAGGGCAACACCGGAAACCACCGTTTAATATACATGACCTTGGAGCCCTCAGGCAGCACAGCCTGACAATCCGACATGCTGCTGTGATAAATATAGGCACATGGGCTCGGGAAAACCCACTGTCACTTAATGAAGTCTGCAAGCTGAAAGTATTATGCAAGCAGGAAGACATACATCAAGTCTATGCAGAAACGCCACCAAGTTCTCTGGACCTCAGACAATGTGCTGTGGTGAGATGAGTCCACATTTCAACTTGTTGTCAGAAAAAAATGGATCTCCATGTGAACATGGAAAGGGGCAAAAGCATCAGTCATGGTATGAGGGAGTATCAGTGGATGACCTACATATGTGTGAAGGTAGCACTCACACTGAGGCGTATATTAGGAGTTTAGAGAGATATACAGTGATCAAGCTGACGCCCTTTCTTGGAAAGTACTTAGCTATTTCCGAAAGACAACACCAGGCCTCGTTCTGTATGCAGTGCAACAGCGTCACTTCATAGACATATAGTTCGGGAGCTCGTCTGGCCTGCCTGATCTGTCTACTGAAAATGTACAGCGCATCATGAAGAGGAGAGTCAGACGACGGCGACCATGGACTGCTGAGCAGCTGAAGTCTTCGACTGAGTGAGAATGGGAACAATTCCGCTTGCAAAACTGCAACATTCAGCATCATCATTCAAGGGGGTGGATTAAACAAGGCACCTGTCTGTCTTCATGCTGGCCCATAAACAAACTTTCCCAGACATCCTCAGACATGATGATCAGCTCAGACATGATAATCAGTAATTACTAACATTTTGTAGCTTCAAAGTGTATCTCTTCATTTAGAAGTACAACACTCTTATTGCAATACACAGCCTTTTATTTTCATCTCTCATTTCTGTCTTGCGAGCGCCACTGAGGTACGTCCTAATCTTTCATCGTTCTGTCTCTTTCCTATTCCTGCTGAGCTTAGCCTTGAGATCCTCAGCACTGGATTTGCATTGTGCAGTAAACACAGATTTATTTACTCTCTGGTTTCTGAGCTCATCATTATCGTGGTTTTCCATCCCGTCTGGTTCGTGGTTTTAGCACCATTACTAAGATGCTAACACTGCAGTCCAAATAGCCCACTGAGAAATAACTGCTTTCCTTTATTATGTATTTATTCAACCAAATTCATCACCATAATGGAACAACTGCTACAGTTTATAATATGCATTACAGTTGGACAGTAAGGACACTGATATTGCTGAGATTATGTAAGACTGGAGGACTGACCATCCAGGAGCCGTCCAAGTGGTTGGTATGTTTTATCATCCTTTTCAAACCCACACAACTGGTGATGAGGTGTTTTTTAATGTGCCTAAGATGCTGACCAATGCCAAGAGAAAATGTGTAGGAATTCATACCGATGAGCTCCAATCAATTATAGGATGGCCTCATCACATGCATCCTGCAGTTAGCAAATAAAAGACACTGCAACAATCCAATGCCAGGGACTCGCAAAGCTTGTTAACTCTGTCAAAGACATTGTGTCGTGTTATTTTCTGAAATACTTTGGTAGGGTCACAGGGAGGCTAGAGCCTATCCCAGCCAACTCTGCGTACACACTAGACAGCATGCCAGACCATCGCAGGGCCAACATCCATAGTCACACTCACACCTAGAGAAAATTTAGCCCAACGTGCATGTCTTTGGATTGTGGGAGGAATCCCATGCAAGCGCTGCGAGAAAATGTACACTGCACACTGAAACACCCTTGCTAAGCCCAGGACTCAAACCTGTGCTCAAATCTGTGAGGTGGACATGCTAAGTGGTTCAGTTATTAAATTATATAAAAGCATGGCTGCTAAAATTGCACTTATTCACAGTCAAGCAATGTGCTCTGAGTATGTGCAACTCCTCTTCTACATGTAGATACCCTGGCTTTCCAGAAGGAGAATGACACCACACCTTTATACTGTAAACTGCAAGAGAAGGTAAAAATATTTTCGATAGAGAATCCTACTGGAAACTGGTGACCTTGAACTGACTGTCACTGCTAACGTTCATCTGCAGAAGTTCAATACTGAGACTCCAAATGATAAATTTGGTTCTCCATCGGCCGGGATGAAGAAAAAGCTATCCTGATAAATGTGCTGTTCCGGCTGAAATCCACGCTCCTTGCATCTTGCAGGTGAGAGGTCAGTGGTGATTCTCCTTGCTTGCGAAGATATCATTTTGAGAATAATTTCCCTACCAGTATGTAAAGCTTCCTGTAATAAATGTTATCAACATTTTACAGATTACCTGACCCACTTTGGTGTCTTCACAGATAGAAGTCTCATAAGCCATGTCGAAGGTTGGCGCGTTATCGTTAACATCCAGAACCTTGATGTAGACGGGCACGTGACCAATCAGACCATCTGCAAGTGAAACGTCAGATTAAACACAGCAGTGGTGACTCAGCTTCATTCCATTTTAATTTTAATTACTCACAAGAGAGTTCTCACAAAGTACTCACAGAGTTCAGAGTCAGCTTAAGAGAGGGGTGGGATGGGGAAGGGGGCGCGGATGCATGGGGCAGGAGTCACTCAGCGTACACTGATCAGCATATACTTAAGAATGTGGTTTTACAGACCCCCAGTATAGGGCAGGTGCTGGGAAGGTGGGCTTTCAACATTATTATTTTTTCTTTTTCTTTTAATACAATTTCATGATGTAGAGAAGTACTAAACTGCCAACTCTATATCACAGTTGCTTCTAAAAGATTTTTACCAGTAGATGGCATTTCGATATATATATTTAACCCATGAAATTTATTTCATGACCATAGGTGATGGTTGGAACATGGATCGACTGGTAAATTGAGGCTCCCTTTTCACCACGATGGACCGGTACAAGCTCCGCATTACAGCAGAGGCTGCACCTGTCCATCTGTCCATCCAGTCACAAGCTTTGGGTAGTGACCAAGATTGCGGATACTAACAGCTGAAATGAGCTTCCTTTGAAGGGTGGCAAGGCTCTCCCCAGGAGATAGGATGGGAAGCTCGGCAATCTGGGAGGAGCTTGGAGTAGAACCGCTGCTCCTCCGCGTTGAGAGGAGCCAGTTGAGGTGGCTCAGGCATCTGATTAGAATGCCTCCTGAACGCCTCCCTGGTGTGGTGCTTCAGGTATGTCCAACCCGGAGGAG